>SKCR01033500.1:0-89823 GCA_019454045.1 Zanthoxylum bungeanum | reverse complement strand
GCTCAAGCTGATGTGGTTCGCGGACCCCTTTCTAGAGTTATGCCCTCTCTATGGAGGGGGTCGTGACATTTTGCGAGAGGCTAAAAAGAATACAATATTCAATCTTTGATAAAATTTTAAATATGAGTGTGGTTTGAATCTTAAATCTTTTAAACGAGTAATTCTTTGGTGTAACGGAGGTATGAGTGACGTGATATCACTAACAAATTAGTAACTGACATGTAAGATTTAAAATCCATCATTTTAGTTGTTTTTTAATATTTTAACACGCGTGGAAATTATTGATTGGATTGTTACACGGATGACGTGATACTTCTGTTGTATTGTAGATTTTCTCCATTTAAACTACTTCAAACATTGTACTCGTTAAATTAATTACTACCCACGAAATACAAAGACGAATTAAAAAGATTGTAAATGGATTAATTTTTTTTTTGAAACAATATGGTCATTTAGATCCAGATCTATGAAAAAAAACACTCACAAATAAGTTTTAAAATATGAAATAAAAAAGACAATAAAAAATACACAATACCTTAAGAAAACATAGAAAAACTTAAATAATAAATAGAAACAGTAAAGAAAATATTTTTTTTATGAAAATCATTCTTTTGAAATGGAAAGTGAGAAAACTTAAATGTTTGGTTTTCGTCTAAAAATATTTTCCAAAAGCGATTTCAAATATTTAGAGGGTGTATTTTTCGGCGGTTAAAAGTGAGATCCAAAAATTATGTTGACCTTTTTTTTTTTATTCCAAATACCATAAAATAAAAAAAATATTTTTCAAGAAAATATAAGGGCAAAATAAACAGACCTAACAGAAAATGAAAGTACAAACAAAATGCATTGACATGATTTTATTTTTATTTAATTTTTAAAAAATTCTGAAAATAAAGCATAGTCGATTGTCATGCTCCAGTGTACGGTCATTACACATGCCCACCAAGCTCCATTATAGCAGCGTGGCCCATGTCATTATTTTTGGTCACATGAATGTTTCTCATTAGCAATACAGATCACGCCTTTGCACGCCCATTTTAAATTATTACAAAACCTTTAAAAATAATTTAATCCGATAACTATTTAATTCATATCTTGTGGTCCTTCTTAATAATTAATTTTATTTACTAATCAATTAAATACCAAAAGTTTGATAATAAATACTTTTAATCCTCTAAAATATTCTTATGAACAACAGAAGAATTTGATTCAATGCACTTCTTAGTTGAGTTGAGTATGATTGTCAAAACGAATCAACGAATTGAATTTGTATGAATCTTAAACGAGTCGAATCAAAATGTGATAGATTCGTATTCGATTCGTTTATTAAACTGATCGAATACGAATATTCATTTTGTCATGATATTATTCAATAACATAATTTATTATAATTTATTTACATTAATTTTTCATAAATATATGAAATATGTAATTAATATATTTATTAAAAATATCTAACCAAATATCAATAATATTATTTTTCTATGATAATTAGCCATAATTTTTCGAATCTTAATTGAAAATTAATAATAACCAGTAAAAGAAAATAATAAAATGAATCATAAACGAATAAACGAATCAATGAATTTAAATTCGTACTTGATTCTTTTAATAAACGAATCGAATCGAATTGACTCTTAAAAACGAATCGAATTGAACGAATAAACAAATCTTAACCCAAATTATCACCCATAAAGTTGAGTTAAAATAGTTATATTTCAATTACTTTATAATAATTATTAATTATGATTTATTAAACAAATTAATACAAAAACCATATCGACATCGAATTATTTAACTAATAAAACTGCCCTTATTATCTATACCTACCCGCTGCTGTTGGTCAGGTAACGGAAGTTAGGAAGCAGAAAGGTCAAAGGTTAAGGTTAAGTGGCCAGGTAACGGAAGTTATGGACACAGAAAAGTTAAAGGTTAAGGTTACAGAGGTAATTTCGCCATCCTCTTAAAAAACAAAAAAATGGAGGAGATAATGAGAGTACATGTAGAATCATTACTATTACTATTATCAGTGTTAATTAATTAATCAACAAAAGATTATAAAATCTAAGCAGTAAGCAACTCTTCATTTATTAGCAGTTTTGTCTGTGAACTAGATTTAACAAATTTTCAAGTCCGGTCTCCACTAAGACAAAACTGAAACTCAGGAGTCAGAACCGGAATTTAGGGTCTTCAAGGAAAGAGAGTTGAAGGATCTGACACATATAGTAGGAGAAGGTGAGTTGCTCTTGACCGCCTTTTAGATCCTTTTAACTTTCCCGGAAAATTTAACGGGTGCTGTTTGTTTCTCGAGAAAATTTTCAGAAACTCAGTTTTCGTTTGTTTGGGTGTCTGATGTGCTGGTTTTTGGGGTTTGCTCATCTGGGTCTGTATCCAACTATTGAATAAGAGTCCAAGTTTTGTTTTTGTTTTTTTTTCCTCCTTACTTTACAGCTATTTATTTGAATATCTTAAATAAAATTCTATTTTTTGTTGTTTTGCTTGATGAAGTAAGTTGTGGAGATCACAGTGTTGTGTCGTTTCATATTTCGAAACATTTTTTTTTTGAAAAAAATGTGAGTTCCAATTTTCATTTTACACTGAGGCTACTGTTTTTTTTTTTTTTGGGCAGAATTAATGTAAAAGCTGTGATCTTTGTTTGGTGGTGAATCAATGGATCGTTGATGAGAGGTTGGTTCTAGCTTATATCCTTGTTTTATTCGAATTTTTTAAACAAAATTTTAGGGCAGAAACATAGGCGTTGGTAGATAAGATGAGTATTTTATTGCCCATATGCTTTGTATTACATGCTTATTTTTTTCTTAATTTCCTTGATTCTGGGTTAGATTGACTGGCCACAGTTCAATGACTCAATATTGTAATTTTTTTAAAGAAAATATTGGGGGGGCCTTTCTTTCTTTTTTTTTTTTTTTTTTTTTTTTTTTGCCCCCTTCTATTTGCTCTGCTTGATTAGGCTGAGCTGATTTTTCTCCGGTTTTGGTTTGTAGGTGGTATTTCTTTTTCATATTTGATATAAGATTCTTCTTAGGTTTATTATTGGGCAAAATTAGAAATTTAAAATTTAGGTTTTGAATAATTGGTGATTTTGGTTTTTGAGATCGGGTTTAAAACCCGCCAGAAGATGTTTCTGATAAAAGTCTGGTATTTTAGGTCCTTTTGGTCCATCTGAGCCTTTTCTTTTATGAGAATCTTCTTTTTCTAGATTTGTGCTTTTCCCCTGATGTCTTCTTTCTCTTTATTTCTCGGTTATTAAGCATGCAATCTAGTAATGAAATCAGGCTTAATCTTTTCTTCCTTTTTTCAAATTGCAGTTACAACTTGTGTGCAAGCGTTACTTTTTGCAGCTCATCAATAAGACAATAACATTAGTGGAATAAAATGTATGCAATCATTTTGTAAGGTGTATCAAGCTATTGAGGTTATCAGTCTATCGGAGTAAATGTCTTTCCGTAGTATAGTTCGTGATGTGAGGGATGGATTAGGGAGCTTATCGAGGCGTAGTTTTGATGTGAGGCTGCCCGGTCATCATAATAGGGGGAAATCTCATGGGTCTGTGCATGAGCTGCATGACCAACCTGTCGTGATCCAGAATAGCTGTTGGGCTGGTCTCCCACCTGAGCTTTTGCGTGATGTAATAAAGAGATTGGAGGCCAGTGAGAGCACGTGGCCTGCTCGCAAGCATGTTGTTGCTTGTGCTGCCGTGTGTAGGTCATGGAGGGAAATGTGCAAGGAAATTGTCAGATGTCCTGAATTCTCTGGAAAGATTACCTTCCCGGTTTCCTTGAAGCAGGTGGGATATTTATGATCTTCTGTCGAGCTTACCTTACAAGATAACTTTATACAGAATAACTGATTGTCACTTTTATATTTGGTTACTCAGCTTCTGTATCTATTGAACTGTGATCTGATTATATCTTTACTTTGAATGAGCTGTGCTTAGTGACGGGATGGAAACTGACAAGTTGTTGATTTACTATCCATTTACAGCCAGGGCCTAGAGATGGTACCATACAATGCTTCATAAAGAGGGACAAATCTAATCTAACATACCATCTTCTCCTTTGCCTTAGCCCTGGTAAGCTTCTCTTTGCCTTCAAACTTCTCATTTATATTTGACCTGCCTTATTATGTGCCAGTTGAATCGTATCAGGATTCAGGAACTGTTCAGCTAGCTGTGTTTTGCATAAATGTTTTTTCCCCTTGATTGCTTGACATTTATTAATTCATCTGTCGACTACTCACTTGTGCTTGCAGCTTTGCTTGTCGAAAATGGAAAGTTCCTTCTTTCTGCAAAACGAACCCGGAGAACCACTTGCACAGAGTATGTAATCTCTACGGATGCAGACAACATATCAAGATCAAGCAGTACTTACATCGGAAAACTGAGGTAGGATACCCCTCTCTGTGCCACTGCTTTTAATGCCCTTTACTTTGAGATGCTGTCCTTTAGGCTTTGACAAAGTGCATTTATGATGGGAAGAGGAAAATATCCTGAAAGTTAACTTGAAGACATTTGAGGTTTCTAGATTTGTATTCAATGATTCTTCCTTGAACTAGCATGTTAATGATTTTCAGCTATTGGTTATTGCTCAAATTTATATTGGATAAAGGGATCTTCAAGGCAAGGAGGGGCCATCAATCTGTATACTTTACTAAAAAAATATCCGCCGTCTGTCTTATCAATTCACATTTACTTAATGCTGTTGTATAGATTAAAATAGAATGACTGTGCGTGGATGTGATAATGATAAATGGTAATTAATGTTCTTTATATTCCACATTGCATAGTTGAGGATTTTGGGGGAGGAATTTGAGAAATAATGTCATTGTACTAAGCCCTAAGGGCACGTTTTAGAGCTATTTAAATATAGAAGTTGATTGGGCACATCTACAAACCACTTTAATTCCACCCAAACTTCAAATCTCAACCCTCAGAAAAGGAATTTATATGCCTTCGGATTTAATTGTAGCGTGTTTTGCAACATACAGATAATGCACTAATAGAAAGTTGAACTTGCAATTTATTGCTATTCGTATAAGATGGACTCGGATATGAAACTGTAAATCATTTAATGTACGTACTTGCTTTGTTTCAGGTCAAATTTTTTAGGCACAAAATTCATCATTTATGACACACAGCCTCCATACAACAGTGCTCAACTTTCCCCACCTGGCCGAAGCCGTAGGTTTTACTCGAAAAAAGTTTCCCCGAAGGTTCCCACAGGCAGCTATAACATAGCTCAGGTCACTTATGAGTTTAACGTACTTGGCACTAGGGGCCCTCGCAGGATGAACTGCACTATGCACTCCATTCCTGCCTCAGCCCTTGAGCCTGGCGGTAGTGTCCCAGGCCAGGCAGAACTGAACCCTCGTTCCCTTGAAGACTCGTTTAGAAACTTCTCAAAATCAATTGATAGTTCAACTGAATTTAGCAGCTCACGGTTTTCTGACATTCTTGGGCCCCATGATGAAGAAGGCGGGGGAAAAGAGAGAGCCCTGATTCTTCGGAACAAGGCACCAAGATGGCACGAACAGCTGCAGTGTTGGTGCCTCAACTTCCGGGGGAGGGTGACCGTGGCATCAGTCAAGAATTTCCAGCTGATTGCTGCAACGCAGCCTGCAGCTGGTGCACCGACACCGTCGCAGCCACCCCCACCACCACCGTCAGATCATGACAAGATCATTCTGCAATTCGGCAAAGTCGGCAAGGACATGTTCACGATGGATTACCGGTATCCTCTGTCCGCCTTTCAGGCTTTTGCCATCTGCCTGAGTAGTTTCGATACCAAATTGGCATGTGAATAGAAGAAAATAGAGATTACAGCAAGTAGTAGAAAATGTTACTTAGTTATGCTGGTTTACTTTTCTATAGTATGAAGTTGTACAATTCATAGATGGACTTGAAATTACAGGACAAAGTATCTGTGCTCATGGGATAAGAATTCTGTTTCATTTTTATATTTTCTTCAAAATCCCGCCATTTCCCTTTTTCTCTTTGATTTATCTTCTTCTGGTTGTTGTTGTTTGATCTGAATAGAAACATTTGTTGGCTTGGCTAGTCTAATTCTGGATGGAATTTTAACACACCTGAGCTAATTTGACCCTCATGAAAATTTACTACTGGGAACAAATCATTTTGGTTGAATAAAAGATAGCAAAAAAAAATACACATTTTAATATAATTTTTTTTTTTAATTTTTTTATTTTTTAACCGACGTGCTCATTATTATAAAATACATATGCTCTCATTGATTATATGCATAAATTCTTTTTATGAAACGATCCTTAATTCCTTTTGATGCGATGGAGGTGACAAATATTTTTTTAAAATATAATTGAATGGATTAAATATTGATATATATAAAGTTAAAACATTTTTAAGTCTCCCTATAGCATCACGTGACTTCTCATTATTAAATCAATAAATCTATTAAATAATAAACATATTACAATAAAAATATATTAAATTACAAAATTAAAATATCTCTAAAATTAATTTTATTACTAAAATTTAAAATAAGAAACTTATTATAATATAAAAATAGAATCTCATATTAAAATAAGAAACATATTAATTTAATATGTGGCACCTAATTTCTACAATTAATTTTTTATTATTAAATTATAAAAATTAAAGTATCTTTCAAAAAATATTATCCAAATAGATAAAACAATAAAGATATTTTAATTATAATATCTTATTATTTTATATGTTTAGATATATTATCGGACATATCTTTCCGACAAACTAATATTTTTTTTTCTCGTGTGTTGAAAAGAAAATTATTACACAGTTGCTGTAACGACAGTGGTCCAATCTTTGGTATGTTGTGTCAAACTAGCTGTGGATCACAAAGTTTATTATTCAACAATTATTAATAATTTATTAAAAAAATTTAATATAAAATTTAGTTCAACATCTAATACAAATCCTCCTGAAAGAATAGTGTAATTCATTTGTGATAATTTATCAGTCTCTAATCTCCATTCAAACACATCTAATTAGCTGATCAGCATATAATTTCCTCATTATTAACAAACAAAGCTCAGATTTGAATTAATTAATGTATATTATCTTACAGCAAGCTAGGAACGCTTTGCGTGAACATTCAATTCACAACAAGCTTTACAAGACAAAACGTTTTAGTAACTTATCAGTACAATTAACTAATTAATTAAAAAAAATATTATTTTATAATAAAAATTAATAGTAAAAAATCATCATTTATAAAGAACATATTATCTTAAAATAAAATAATTTTTAATTTTGTGATATATTTAAATATAGAGACGTAAGTGAGATTCTAGATAAGGAGCCACCTAAGCTTGATAGACAAATCACAAATAGATTTGGTGATACCCACACATAGGAAGGACTCTTTTGTCCATATATGTGTTTCTTAATTATATATATTTATATGGACTCAACTCATGGAATGATTTAACGTATACTGTCAGGTGTCCCCTGATTTCGTGGTTCGATGATATATGATTCAAGATTTCATTTTGAGGTCTTGAGTTCAAATTTAGGAATTCGTTTTTGATAAGAAGCTCGGACAGCCGAAAATATTATCTGTTCTCCTTAATGAATAAAAAGTGATTTGACGGCGGAATTTCGAACTATTCCAAAAAAAAAAAAAAAAATGTATACTGCCAGGCTCGGCCCTTGGAACTTATGGCCACCAATCAAATAAAATGTGGCATCAAATTTATAAATTTTTAGTAAATTTGACCGGCACAACATTTATCTATTTGCTGAGACCCAAAATAAAACAAGCCCACGAGCCCATGCACAAACCCCATCAAAGGTTATTTTATTTCCATTGTGTAGCAGCAACATGATTGTGAATTACAAAACTAGAAGCAGAATGTGAACAAACGGAAGAAAGAGAGAAAAAAATGAGGGTGGATGCTTGATTTTAGATAGAAGCCCCAAATTTCAAACGAAAAGAAAAAAAAAAGTTACTTTTACATCAAGTCTTAACCCCTAATTTAGTTTTAGCTTTTCAATAACTCAAATTTAATTTATTCAAATTTCTTTATTTTTCAATTTTCAAAGTAGTTTTTTTATGATGTCTCTTGTGAATTTGCTTTTCTCTTATTGTCCCAAGAAAGTAGATTTTAATTTTGATTGTATTTGTATTTAATTTGAAATGTGCGTTTGTTGAATTTTTTTAAGGATTCAATTGTTGTATTGTTGAAATTTTGGCGAGGCTCAAAATTGCTATTGTGACTGGTGGCTCTTAATAGAAAGTATAAATTCTATTAAATCCGGGGTTTAAAAAGAAGGGAGAAGTTGACGAGAGATTTTTTTTAAAACGTTGGAAACTCTTTCGTCAAATCACCTGATCCGAATTTAAGTAGAATACATAAAATTTCCGATTATTCTAGGCTTTTACAAGAAATACACCACATGAACTCGAACTCAGGACCTGACAGCCAAGTCTTAAGCTATTTACTACCAAACTACACCCCTTGATGACAAGTTAAGGATAGATGCTTTATATAATTAAGTTAGTTCTTTTAGTAAGTACTTTATTAACATTATTATATAGCCTTATGAGGAAAACTCAAATACTGAGGAGATGCAAAATTGGTAGTCTACTTAGCCAAAAATGGATAATAGAGGTCTAAGGGCTCGGAGAGACAGACATAATTTGACAGAATGACCCGACCTCATTATACAGAGGGGTTCATGCAAGGGCTGTGATGATAATGAAGTAGGTCGGTATGCCGACTCGACCTAAAGAATAAGTGTTGGATTTGGGTTTATTTGAGTATTTATGAAAACCGACTCGAGAGGTCCATGCTTAGCAACCCGACCTAGTTGAAGAGGTCAGATGGAGTTTTGACCAATATCATTCACCTCGGTATGCTGATCCGAGGAACAAAGATGAGATCACATACCAATCTGCGCTTAAGTCAAGTGACGCATGCCCTGAAATGAAAAGATACATTTCTAAAATACCAATGATGACTATGGAAAAATAGTGGTTCACCGTGAAAGTATCCTATGCTAGTCGCCATAGGGCGGTGCAGTAGCAAGAAAGTGACAGAGTAGATCCGCCATAGGCCGATGCAGTGATAGGGAAAATGGATAATTTGATTGGCCAAATTGTGGGTAGTTGAAGAGAGTTATTACTGTAATGATGAAAAAGTGACATGAGCTGAGGACATGGGATGTAGAATAGTGGATTTGGAAGCCAATATAAATGGATTGAAGTCTCAGATTCAAATAGGAGCAATTCTCGCATCCCACAACTTGTAAGGAGCAAAGAGCTAAGAATCTAATGATAGGGAGAGAAAGCAGGTCAGCACCCGACCACTTGAGAGAATTGTAACGGGCTAGTGTAAGACCCGAGGTGCTTATTTTCGTATTCTTATATTCAACCCCCACTTTTAACTCGGGTCGATCTTGACCCCGAGCAGATAATAAAATACACTATTTTTTTCTCGTGAACGGAATTTTGAGCCACTATCCGTCAAACCATGTAAACTTTGTGTTTGCTTATCTGCTTGCTAAATTTGCTTTTGGTTTCCTACTAACCAAAAAAATTCACTACTGATGGAGGTTTATTCGATAGGTTAATTTCCTATATTATCATTCGAACGAGAAACAACCGTTAATCGAATGAGAGTTAATGAATATGCATAACCTGACAATATAAGTAATAAGAATGAAAAGGAAGAAATAAGTCAAACTGTGAACGAGAATAAGAATGAAGATTTGAATCGAAAGGCATGTCGAAGAGATAAATCTATTAAATAATGAGATAAAAATGAAATTGGCAACAAAGATACTCAAAATATAAATTCCAGTGAAAAAATAATTTTCACCCAGAGAATTGGAATATAATTGACTAAAATATTAGAGATTTCTTAGTTTAAAGAGGTATTAAAATTCTTATATTATATGTGTTTGGATATAAGTTTTTTGCATAAATTTTATTCATTGGAATATATCCTCGTTTTAAATATCTTTATTTAAAATTTATTTAGTGTTTATATATCTTTTAATTAAAATAGATTTGAGCCTGTACGGGCCGAAATTGGGCCAGAGGCAAAACCGTCTTTTCTTTCTACCCTAATGACAAATAGAGGCCCAGCCTAGAAAGCTTAACGCCATTTTGGAAAACCCAAAGCAAAGCCCAAAAAGACTTTATACCATTTGCACATAAGACTACACGTATAAAGTCAAACCATGAGACATCATAAAACACGCTTCAATTTGTTACCAACTATTTCCCTTTTTTTTCCTAAACATGATATATATATCTTCCACATGCAGATTCATGATCACCGAAAGTTTACTTCTCAAACATGTTATGGGGACCCCTTTCTCATGTGCTCAATTAAAGAATTCATCTTTCTCCACCTATAAATATAAACAAATTTCGTAGTGCAAGACATCGAAGGAAGACTTCTCACATACAAGCCTCTGCTCTCTGACATAAACTCTCTGACTTAAGCTCTCTGAGCTTTCTATTCCCAAAATATCTCCCACCGCACTTACGGCCACCCAAAGAAAGATAAGGTAATAACAAACCTTGCTTTCACATTTTACATATTTACTACTCAGTTCATACTACTGACTTGAGCGTCGGAGTGCCCCCGACACCCACCACACCGGTGGGTAGTATACTCCCCTCTTACACTACCTTTGTTTTTCAGGATCACTAGTGCCCCCAACCTACAAATTCTCGATTGTGGACTCCGGGCAAAAACCAACATCCACAATTTGGCACCCACCGTGGGGCCTTAGTGATTCATAGCAAGCGAAGATCTCTCAGTCTATAATTCCTAAAGCACTATCACTCATGGCTTCAAGCAGTGAGCAGACGCCAGATCCAATTGCAGCCCAAATAACTATGCTGCAAGAACGATTATGAACTTTGGAGGAGGAGAACCTGACCATGCGAAGCTCCAACATAAACCTTCAGAAGCAGTTTGAACTGATCTCTCCCACCTCTCAACAATGTGATTCTCCCGAAAATCCCAACAATCATATGGCTCCATCCAATATTTTAGAGACATTCAATGACGTGGCAAATGATGACCCTTCCCCAGTCAACCATCCAAGAAATCATACAAGTGTGCCAATTTCTCCAGTCGATCAAGCTCAGCAAGTCGCTTCCAACATGCGCAAAGAAATGTTAGAGTTCAAAGAAGCAATCTTGTCCAGTCTGCCAGGTGTCAAGCTACCAATAAGGAGAAGTAGAGCCGGGATAATTTCTGACACACCATTTATTGAGACTATCACTTCCGTAGAATTACCAAGGAAGTTCAGTCCTCCAGATATGAAAATGTATGACGGATCGACTGACCCAGACGACCACATCGTCCATTACAAGTATAAGATGATGTCAACAGGCCTAACCCATCGACAGTGGGAAGCTGAGATGTGCAGAGGATTTGGAGAAACGTTGGCGGGTCCAGCCTTAACTTGGGTCATCAATCTCCCATACAGGTCTATTGGGTCATACCAACAGTTGGCAGATAAGTTTGTAGAGCATTTCGCAAGCTCTTGCAAGATTGAAAAGACTTCAGACGACCTTTACGCCATCCAACAAAGGAGAGGAGAGTCTTTGCGAAGCTACGTGGCTCGCTTCAATAAAGAAAGGATAATTATTCCCGACCTCCCTCAACCTACTGCAGTAGAAGCATTTAGAAATGGTTTTCTTTAAGAAAGTGGACTCTATAAGAAACTCACAAAACTTCGATGCTACACGATGGATCAGCCATGGCTCAGCCCAAATTGAAATAAGGTAGGAAGAAGAAAGTGGAACAAAAGGAAGGAGAATTCTTCTAGTTTGTAATACAATAGTACTCAAGATACTACCAAACAACACAAAGAATTTCCCAACAAAGCACCGCGGCCAACAGGAAGAATCATCAAAAGATGCATCGACATTTCAACCAAGACTTCAAGCATCAGCCCTTGCCATTCAGGGTACAAGACAAGTCCGTAAACATGGAAAGACTCCCATACTACAATTTCACTGTTTCCCCAGGAGAACTAGTTTCGGTCCTCAAGAAGATGGGGAGCGAAGTAAGATGGCCCCCACGCTCCAGAGATTATTCTGTCAAGAAAGATACCAGCAAATGGTGTGAATTTCAACGGGATTATGGACATACAACAGCAGATTGTGTGGCACTGAGATTGGAAGTATTGGAATTGCTGAATAAAGGACACTTGGAAGATTTGCTCTCAGAGAAGGGCAAAGCTACAATGGCCCAGAGAAACGAGAAAGAAGATGCCCCCACACCACCACCACCAATCAACAATATTGTAAGTTTTATTTCTGGTGGATCCGAAGTCAGCGGTATCTCATACTCAGCCGCGAAACGACATACCAGAGTAGCAACATTGGGTCTTTTCCATTCGACTATGTCAATAGAGGGGATGTTTACAAACCTGACGATTGAATTTCCAGATGACAACAACTCCAGACAAATGAATCCACATCATGACGCGCTGGTAAACTCTTTGCAGATTGCAAACTTTTTGGTCAAACAAGTCTTAGTTGACATGAGTTCATCAACAAACATCATCTTCAGGACTGCTCTCTCCGACATGGGAACCGAGATAGAAAAGATCAAAATGAGGTCCGCATTTCTTATTGGATTCAACGGCGAACAGAAATTCACCATTGGGGAGATAACTCTCATAGTTTATGAGGGAGGAATCAATAAGATGACTACATTTTTGGTCCTCGACTGTCCCTTAGATAACAACTTAATTGTTGGCAGACCTTAGATTCATGAGATGAGGGCAGTCTCATCTACTTACTATCAAGTGCTTAAATTTCCCACAATGTGGGGAATCCAAGAGATAAAAGGAGACCAATATGCTTCCAGGAGTTGTTACCAGACGACTTTAAAAGCAAAACCTCAGTCGGTATACCAATTAATGAGGGGATCTGACGCTCCACCACCAGATCTGCCAAGCGTATAGGAACTTGACGAGGTATAAATTCACCCACAACATGCAGATCACAAAGCACAGATTGGAGCTAATTTAGATCCCAAGCTACGAGCGGACTTAACTGATTTATTGATGAAGCGGCATGATTATTTCGCCTGATCTGATGAAGATATGACTGGAATCGACCCAGAATTAATCACCCATAAGCTCCATGTGGACCCAAGCTACCCTCATGTCAGACAGAAGAGAGGAAAGTTTGCCCCGGAGAGAAATCAGATCATTGACGAAGAATTCCAAAAATTGTTACAAAATAGAGCCATCAAGGAGGTCCAATTCCCAGAGTAGTTAGCCAATGTGGTGATAGTACGAAAGAAGAATGGGAAATGGCGAGTCTATATCGACTTCACAGATTTGAACAAAGCATGCCCCAAGGATTCTTTCCCTTTGCCTCATATCGATTCGATGGTTGATGCTACAGCAGGCCATGAATTGCTAAGTTTCATAGATGCGTATTCAGACTACAATCAAATCCTTATGCATCCAAACGACCAAGAGAATACCACATTTGTCACCAACAGAGGCATATATTGTTACAAAGTGATGTCATTCGGCCTCAAGAATGCTGGAGCCACTTATCAACGCATGGTTAACAAAATATTTTCTCAATAAATTGGGAAAACTATGGAAGTTTATATAGATGACATGTTGGTAAAATCATTAGAGGCCGAACAACATCTATCACATTTGGAGCAGACATTCGACACAATGAGGAGATATGTTATGAAATTAAATCCGACAAAATGTGCTTTTGGTGTCTCTTCAGGTAAATTTCTTGGGTACATGGTCACGCAACGAGGGATAGAAGCCAATCCAGCTCAGATCAAATCCATACTCGATATTCCATCTCCTACCAATGCCAAAGATGTCATGCGACTAGCTGGAAGAATTGCTGCACTTAACAGGTTTATCTCCAAGTCAATAGACAAAAGTTTTTTATTCTTCTCCGCCTTAAAGAAAGCAAAGAACTTTGAATGGACTCCAGTCTGCGAGGAAGCTTTGAAAGAACTTAAAAGGTACATGTCGTCCCCACCTTTGCTATCAAATCCACTCGACAATGAAAGACTATTTCTTTACTTGGGAGTTTCAGAGTGAGCAGTAAGTGCAGTCCTAATCAGAGAAGAAAATGAGACACAACTCCCAGTCTACTATGTGATTAAAGTATTATTAGATGTGGAGTCTCGTTACCCTAATATGGAAAAATTGGTACTGGCTTTGGTAACGGCAGCAATGAAGCTACGAACATATTTTCAAGGGCATCCAATCACTGTTTATACATCGTATCCAATGAGAAGCATACTCCATAAGCCTGAGCTTTAAGAAGACTGATGAAATGAGCTGTGGAGCTTGGAGAACACGACATCACATATCAACCACGCACCGCGATCAAATCACAAGCCCTTGCAGATTTTATAGCTGATTTCAGTCCGAGTCTACAGACACCAGTTGAACAAGAAGTCCATTGCATTCATCCTTCGACCACATGGAAGCTTGCAGTCGACGGTCAAACAATAAGTGTGGGTGTGGCTTAGGGATTGTGATTACCACTCCCGAAGGCGACGTGTTGCAGCAGGCAGTCAAGTGCGGCTTCAGAATCTCTAACAATGAAGCCTAGTACGAAGCCCTCATAGCCGACCTAAACTTGGCCCAAGAGTTTGGAGCCAAAAAGATCGAAGTAAAGTCAGATTCTCAATTAATTGTCAACCAATTCCATGGTTCATATCAAGCTAGAGACTCACAAATGGCCTCTTATCTACAAAAGGTGAAGGAACTCCAGTTGACATTTGAGCAATTAACTATTTCTCAAGTCACTAGAAATGAAAATACACATGCAGACACATTAGCCACTCTTGGTTCGACAATGGAAAGAGAAAAACCCCAATCCGTCCCAATTGTTTATTTACGATGGCCAGCAATTTGGAAAGATGGAGTCGAGGAAGTTACCACAATCACATCAAGCGACTCATGGATGACTCCAATTATAAAATATTTACAAAGTGGCATACTACCAGAAGGTAAAATGGAGGCTCGAAAGATTCAACGACAGGCTGCCAGATTCACACTACATGATGGAAAACTTTTAAGGAGGTCCCTATCTGGTCCCTACCTTAAGTGTCTTACTCCAGAGGAAGCCTAGTACGTATTAGCCGAGCTACATGAAAGAGAATGCGAAAACCATTCAGGTGGAAAAATCCTAGCGTGCCGAGCCCACACGACAGGGTACTATTGGCCTACTATGCATTCAGATTTAGTTGAATTCACCCGTAGATACGAGAAGTGTCAAAGATTTGCCCCAGTCTCACACTTACCACCAGAGAAGCTCAAACCGATTCTGTCACCTTGGCTTTTCATGAAATGGGGAATGGACATCGTTGGAAAGCTCCCAACCGCCCCAGGACAACGAGTCTACATGCTTGCCCTTACAGATTACTATTCCAAATGGATCGAAGCAGAAGCCTTTGCCAAGATACGAGACAGAGAAGTACAAAACTTCATTTGGAGAAACATCATTTGTCGATTTGGATTACCAATGGAAATTGTAACTGACAACGGATCCCAATTCATCAGCTACCATTTCCAAGACTTATGCAAGAATTAGGGAATCAAGTTAAACTTCTCAACCCCACGTTTTCCTCAAGCCAATGGTCAAGCCGAATCATCCAACAAGATGATCATGAACACAATGAAGAAAAGATTGGAGAAATCAAAAGGAGCGTGGGCAGATGAACTTCCAGGAGTCTTGTGGTCTTACAGAACTACTGCCCGTTCGTCGACTGGACAAACCCCATTCTCGCTTGTGTTTGGGTGCGAAGTAGTGATTCCAGCCGAAGGAGTTGTTCCAACACCTCGTTACCAATGGCTGGAAGAAGCCTCAAATCAACAACTCACGAGTTATAGCCTCGATACAATGTATGGATTTAGAGAACAAGCCTCCATACGACTTGCTTCTCATCAATAGAAATGGCCAAGTATTTCAACAAGAATATCAGGTGCATAAAATTTAATGAAGGGGATTGGGTCATATGCAAAGTTTTTCAGAATACTAAGGAAATCAAAGATGGAAAGATAAGAACAAACTGGGAAGGCCCATACGTCATTACGAAGATCGTTGGGCAAGCTGCCTACAAATTGGAAACGATGGAAGGAAGGCCAATTCAGAATAGCTGGAATGTAATTCATCTCAAACGATTCTACCGGTAACATCAATTTTTCATCCGTCATAAGCCACTCGGCCAGTTAATTGTTTGATAATAAGAAATATTGTGCTATCTTATTAAATAAATGTTTAGCATTCTGAAACCCATACAACAAAGCAAGAATGAAAAACTTAGGTATTGACCAAAAAGGAAACACTTCCATTCAAGTTTTGCGGTTTCCATTATAAAAAACAACGAAATCGAAAATTTGACCGGCGTAAACACACACGTATAACGCAAGCGCACATATCATTCAAGTAGTATAAAAATATCGATTCCACGGGGACTTAATTCCTACTGTTATTATTAATTATTGATACTATTTATTTACAGGTATCTAATTATATGGATAAGGGAATTGATTGCTTTTGGTTGGTTGAATGTGGTTTTGCAAAATAAAATAAAAACAGACTCAAAAGAAAATACTAAGGAAAATAAAAGAAAAGACTCAAGGATCTAGGGTCGTGACTCCACACAATATTATTATAAAGATGAATTGATTCTCTTATCTATGTGTAATAAATCAATTTGCTAACCTGGAACACGAAAATATACAAAAGCCTATGTCGATGGTCAGACGCAAATACCCAGTATAACCCAATTGAACCATATGTCTATGTCAACCAAATTACTTGGATTCATTAAGATTAAGTTCCAATTATGGCTACCCCCCCCGACAGGTATATGTCTATCCTGTAAGGAAATCTATTAAAGGGTTATCTATCCTCAAGGAAGATCGTGGGCTATTGAATCTAAGGCTGAAACTTAAAATCCTTATGTCTAGTTCATTTTAAGTTTACCATATCAATCTTATTAATGGCCAATTAACAAGAAGCATTAAGTTTAAGACTCAATAAACAATCTAAAGAATTACCCATAAAAGAGAAAATCAATTATTAAGTGTGAATATTGTGTTTCATCACTTCCCTAGAATAAAATAAAATGCTGGGGGTTAGAGGATCCACTTTTAGAAATCTCAAATCATTATAATATGGAAATTTCCAGTATTATCCAATTAAGCTGAACCAGCCATAAATGCGGTGTTATTATTTATCCATAAACCAGCCATATAGGCGGTAATTATCTGTCACCTAAAGACCAGCCATATAGGCAGTGTCACATTATGTTACATAATTAAAACCAGCCATTAAGGCGGAATCAACTTTTAATCCATATTATTAAATCACAATTTCCATATTATAATTAAAGTGAGATTAATCTACCTTTACTATTTATAATTTAGAAATCTCCATTATTATAATATATAATTATGTGTGATATTTACCAACCAGCCATATAGGCGGTATCCTGATTAAGTCAGGTTTTTTATAAATTTATATATATAACTAAATGAGATAAATCTAAATTATAAAAGTAAAAAGCTTCACCTTTACCTCAGCAGAAATTTAACTACAAAACATAAAAGAAAGAGAAGAAGAAGAAGAACTATTATTACTACTGAAAATTAAAATACATAAATTAAATATATTTATTTTTACAAAAACTAGATGCAATCCTCTAAAAACAGGGAAAAGCTCCAAGGAAAGCACACCAAATGAAGTGAAGAAGAGCCGAATTTATAGGAAAAATTTGGTGCCGGCGTCGCGACGCCAAAGCTCCCAGCGTCGCGACGCTGGCATGCGTTTTCGGTCAACGTGTTTTGACCACGCGCATTCTGTCGGCACAATCAAATGATGACACGTGGCACGCGGTGAGAGTGGTCCAATGAGAGCTTGACACGTGGCAGAATATGATTTGCCAATAATTCGGTCCAATGAGAAGGTGACACGTGTCACGCGCATTCTGTCGGCACCATAGATTTTTGACACGTGGCAGAAGGCGCATTTTAGCTGATCTTCTGAGATGATGACACGTGGCACGGTGCACGTTAGCGTAGATGATGATTGTCGGCATCTTAGGATGATGACACATGGCAGGCGCACGTTAGCAGATCGGCTGTGATGGTGACATGTGGCACATCGCACGTTAGCAAAGTCAACTTTTCAAATTCCGACCTGTTGACCCGGCGCACGTTAGCAGCACTCGGCGCATGTTAGGCGTCGCGACGCGGCCAAATTACCGAAATACCCGTTTTGCCAATTTTTCACTGTTTTACTCCAAATCACCTCCAGAATGTTCTGAAACTTTATTTATCTACAAAATAACACAAAACATATCAAATATTCACAAAACTCAAGAAACTATACAAAATATTAAGTTAAATGAGTGGGAAATAGTGATAGATTTACCACTCATCACACCCCCAAACCTTACATTTGCTAGTCCTCTAGCAAAACATAGAATAAAATAACATAATAAAATTTAACTAAGCCACTTTCGTAGGGATCACGGTTGCATTTAGCGTATGCAACAAGCCTTTAAAACCCCTAGGTGTCCCTAGTGGACGAGTTGTAGTCTCGTGAGGGTTTACAACAATGATACCCACAAACATTTTACAAAAGTAAAAAGAAAGTAAAACTAATGCACACAAAAGGAAAAAGACAAGCGAAAAGAGAATAAAGATGTTAGTGACTAATCAGGTGAAACTTCTACTCCAAGTTACTAGTTGTTTTGTTTCATTCTAAATTACTGAATAAGTAAATTCTTTGATTATATTTACCATTCTCCATATACACAGCCAACAAAATATTAAACAACTCATTTTTGCCTACAACAGTCATAAGTGCAGTTGATAAGAGAGTAATATTTTTCTCCTAAAGTTTTATCGGAATTCACACCTTTTTTGCAGCAATTGAATAATTTTTCTGAATTTTTCTTTGATTTTTGATTTTTGATTTTTTATTTATATACAATATCTTCCATCTATGTAGCGAGCTATGGGTCGGTGGCTCCTAAACCAGTTGGATTTAGGGCACCAGGTGTTAAGACACCCCTACAGACTTAATTACTCAGACTCCAGATATATATATTTTTGCAGCATCTTTTATCCATGTAGCGAGCTTTGGGCCAGTGACTCCCAAACCAGTTGGTTTTAGGGCACTATGTGTTAAAACACCCTTACAGACTTAATAACTCGGATCTCAGATTTTTTTTTTACTCCATTGCTTTTTGAGATGCTTCCTCCAATTAAACTAAAGCACTGAACATGTCCGTATTGTAGACACTGCATTTTTGCATATAAGCCCGATGATGAGTCTCGTATGGAGACACTACCTCTTTAGTTGTGAAAGCCGCAGGAAACAGACGTTGGAAGGATAAAGTTGGAAATTAGCATTTTGTCAGATTTAACTCGCTTGTTTCGCTTCGGGTTCGCTTGTTGGACCTCTGTTTTTAAACACACCAAGCCCAATCCAAAATAATTAAAACATTTAAAATGCATGTCACAAATTAAATTAAAACCAATTAAATTAAACTTAAATTAAAACACATGTCACAAATTAAATTCCTTTCCCAAATTAAAAGATTCAAATTAAATTCCATAAATAACATTCCTAATTAAAATAAATCACATTCCTAATTTAATTAAATCACCTACCAATTTAAATAAATCATATCCTTAATTAAAAAGAACAAATCAAATCAATTCCCCTAATTAAAGATTTTCCATATCACATAATAATTAAAAAATCTCTCAATTAATACACAAATCATTCTCCTTCCCAAACAAGGATAACCCCCATCCCTTTGCCTATAAAAAGAACCCTCACCAACACATTAAACCCTGGCTCATTCTCACGAAAAACACAAAAAGAAATAATAAACCTAAACTCTCTAACCTGTCGGCAACCCCACCTTATTCCTTTTCCATTCACGCACCAACCCATAGCCCTTCACACGCCCACTGCCTTCACGCAAGCAGCAGACCAAGACTGTTCCAGCCCACGCACAAGACTGCAAGCCAATTCACGGCAACACAATCTGCTCCCTTCCACGCACCCAAAAAGCCCCCACTAGCTGTCCTTCATCACGCCACCTGCCTGCAGTCCATGTAGCCATCACACGCCACTTGCTTCCCTTCAACACACAACTTCACGCACACAAAGACCCTCACCAATCTGCCTCTTCAACACGCCTAAAGACCACAACATAACCAGCCTCATCACGCCAAAAATCCACGCACAACAAACTGCCCCTTGCCTTAACCAAGCCTTCAACTCACGCACTGCTCAGCCCCTGCACCACACGCACACTGCCCACTAAACTGTCCAGTTTTCCGTAGAATTAACCCCTGAAAATACCCCCCAAACAGCCCCAAAACTGCACTGAAAACTGTCCAGAAATTCCCCCAGAAATCACCAAAAAACCGCAACTCAAACCCCTTAAAACAGCACCAAAACAGTCCCTTAAATTACCAATAAACAGTGACCAGAAAATACAACAAAAACAGCAGTAAAACGGAGTGAAAACAGCAGCCCAGACAGCGAAACAGCGAGGAGAAATGTTGTGGATTAGTGAACCAGAAAAGTTGCAGAGCATTCTCCCTTCCGACGGCCGTGTAACGCGCTTTCGAGAGACAAAAAAATAGGTTAGACCTGAGGGCACCTTTTTACTTATTATCTTTCGTTTCTTTTATTTATTTTATTATCGCATGAGAGTCGTTTGTTGAGGCATGATGTGAATTCCGGATGAACGGAATGTGTGTTCTCTTATGTGGTATATCGGATGGAAACCCGGACGTAAATTCCGTAGCCGAATCTGAATGGACGGTAGTGCGGTTTGCACTCGGGATACAACGCCACGTACTACTTAAGAGACACACGTATTTTGTTTCATCCAACCATGTATTTGAGCATGATTAGGTGCTAGTACGTTATTTATTTTTGTAAGCATGATTTAGTTGTTTATTTTTAAGCACGATTAGTTATTCGTTTTGCATTTGGAATTTGCATTAGGTTTATGTTATTGTTTACTTTTTGCATTATATAATTGAAATATGTTCATGAGATTGCCGTGTGTTGTCGTGTGTTATGAGGACTTACTTTCCGAGCATGCAACTTAGACATAGGATCTATCTTTATGAACATGAACTAGATATAGGTTGTTCTTGAGCATGTTGCGTAGATTCGGTTAAGATATTGCACAAATCACATCATTACAAGTGGCATAAGTAAGAGATCATTCCGAACCCAACAGGTTTGAGGTCTTCCCTTGCTAGGGGTGAGTGCGGCCTTAAATCTTTGTCCCAGTTCACACTGGGTGGTGACTCCATGTTATTTCTCCGGTTTATTTCCCCCGCGGGCTATTCTGTACTCCCAACTAGGCCGCGAGCCTAGAGCTGCATCGTCGATTTCTGTGTCCTACAGTCTGGCGACTCCACTGTGGATAGAGAATTGGCCTCGAAATAATGTCTTGTAGTGATTGTGATTTGTGCTTTAGTTAACTGCGTCTACCGTGGGTTGAAAGGGGTTTAATCAAATGCACTTTTAAGGCTAGGTAATGGTTTGATGTCTTCCTTCATTCACTACCTTTCTATAAGGAAAAGCTGTGAAGGCACCTAAATAATCATGTACTCGTAGCTTACTGTGATGGACTAATTTGGAGGACTCGTTGTTTATTCATGTCACCAAGCGATAAGAGCCTAAGAGGCTTGGGTATTTAAGAGAGTTCGCTCCACCCTCCCTCTAGGGAATCTACAACGGGAAATCCACTTGACAGTCAGTCACACACCATAACTCGTTGGCACGTACCTTAGTGTATAAAAAAGGTGCGCTCATGGCCGGCGTAAACACACGCGTATAACGCAAGCGCACGTATCGTTCAAGTAGTATAAAAATATCGATCCTACGAGGACTTAATTCCTACTGTTGTTATTAATTTTTGAATCTATTTATTTACACAAATATCTAATTAAATGGAGAAGAGAATGATTGTTTGATTGGTTGAAAGTGGTTTTACAAAATAAAAATACAAAAGAAAATACTAAAGAAAAATAACAAAAGACACAAAGATCTAGGGTTGTGAATCATTCTAATATCTTTTAAAAGATGAAGTGATTATTTTATGTTTGTGTAATAAATCAGTTTACTAACCTGGAACACTAAATTATGCAAAAGCCTCTGTCGATGGTCAGACGCAAATACCCAGTTTAACCCAATTGAACCATATGTCTATGTCAACCAAATTATCTGGATTCATTAAGTTTAAGTTCCAATTATGGCTACCCCCGCCCGACAGGTATATGTCTATCATGTAAGGAAATCTATTAAAGGGTTATCTATCCTCAATGAAGATCGTGGGCTATTAAGTCTAAGGCTGAAACCTAAAATCCTATGTCTAGTTCATTTTAGATTTACCACATCAATCTTATTGATGATCAGACAACAAGAAGCATTAAGCTTAAGACTTAATAAGTAAACCTTTAAATTACCCAAACTATAAAATAACCCCTTATAAACCGGTGATATTAGAATTCATCACAACCCCAGATAACTAACACATAACTAGGGCTAGTAAATACTTAAAAGTAAAAGACATAAAGTAAAAATACTGAAAAGTAAAAGACATAAAGTAAAACTAAAAAGTAAAATAAATAAAGTGCTAAGGTAAAAGGAATTACTTTTACTACTACTAATTTAGATATCTCCCATAAAATAATATATAAACTTGTGATTCTTTTTCCAACCAGCCATATAGGCGGTATCCTGATTAAATCAAATTAAGTCCAACCAGCCATATAGGCGGTATCCTGATTAAATCAAATTAAGTCCAACCAGCCATAAAGGCGGAACCAAAATTAAATTACCAACCGACCAATCTGGCGGTATCCTTGATTAGTCAGGTTTAAACCAGATTGAAATTAATTTACCAACCGACCAATATAGCGGTATCATTTTTAAGTCAATATTTTAAATAGTGAAATATTATTTTTAAGGGAGATTAATCTAAATAGTAAAGTAAAAGAATTACCTTTCACCATAGTTGGGGAAGTTACCTTCTCATGGTAAATAGTAAAAACTGTAAAAAGTAAAAAGTAAAAATTAAATTACTATTATAACAAAACGTAATTAAAATTATTTACAAAACTAAAAAATAAAAAATAAAAAAGTAAAAAAACTAAAAGAATCTAGAGAGAGAAACTCTCTCTTTAGATGGAATAGAAGAGAGAGATTGGTGCCTTCAATTCTGAAATCTCGAGCTCAATTTATAGGCCTCGGTAGGCTTCCAGCGTCGCGATGCCAGGGCCCTCAGCGTCGCTACGCCAGATTTTATCGACGTGGCACGCTCTGGTTCGCCGGTTTGAAGATTCTGGATAAGCTGATAAGGTGACACGTGGCGCGGTGGTTGGGCTTCAATTATTATGACACGTGGCGGCTTCTGATTGGTCGCTGAGATTTTTATCCGCCACGTGTCAGATAAGGATTAGATACTCAATGATTGATGCTGACGTGGCGCTGACGTGGCGACACATGGGAAAGAGACTGTCGGCACCGTAGGATTGCGAGACGTGGCACTTCCTGATTGGCTGATGATGACGTGGCGGTGATGTGGCAATGTTGACTTGTTGACTTGCTAACGTGGCTGATGACATGGAGTGACACGTGGAACACGTGGCGATGATGACTGTCGGTACCGTAGGATGCTGACACGTGGCACGACGCATGTTAGCAGATCAGCTGTGATGGTGACACGTGGCACGGCGCATTTTAGCAAAGTCAAACTTTTCTCAGATTCTGATTTGTGGACCCGGCGCATGTTAGCACTGTTCGGCGCATGTTAGACGTCGCGACGCGGAAGGTCTTGGCGTCGCGACGCTGACAATTTACTGAAATGTCTTTTTCGTCCAATTTTCTCTGTTTTGGCCCAAATCACCTCCAGAATGTCCTGAAACTTTATTTATCTACAAAATAACACAAAACACATCAAAACGTTCACAAAATTCAAGAAACTATACAAAATATTAGGTTAAATGAGTGGGAAATAGTGATATAAATACCACTCATCAGCTCACTTGGTCGCTCGGACCCTTGAGTGGAGAGACCTAGTTGTGGGTAACCCTTCGTCAGCGAGAGCCTTTGTCTATACCCCTGTAAACCCGCGTATAAACTATAGTTGTAGGATCAGTAGAGACTATTCCTTTATGTTTTGGACCATTGTCATTTGGATTCAGTTGGACTTTTTGTCATGAGGTATGGGCTTGTTGGGCCATTTAAACTGGGACGAGTCTGTGCTTTATGGCAATCGGGCCAAAAGTTTCTAAAATGATGATGGGCCAACTAGTGTAAAATTCTTATGAGCTTATATATTACATGCATCGCACGCATCTCATGCATACATGCATCATGTTAACCCCCGTGTCTTAAAAGCCATCATAGATATCCGTTGGGTTAGGAAAAAGAAGACTTGTCAAAGAAGAGTTTAGCAAATATTGACATCGGGAAAAAGAAAGCCGAGAAACAGAAAATTTTACGGCAAGGATAGAAAGACCATGGTGGGCCCAAAAAAAAAAAGAAAAAAATTTGTTTGTTTTTAGTCCTTGATAGTTAGACATAAGTCTGATGATGAAACCGGTTGCCTTAGGGTAAAACCTTAGAAACAATAAACCTTTGACGTCCTTTTATTTGATAATTTGAGTAATTGATCTATGTTAGACTCGTAAGCACTTGATTATGGTTCTTAGCAGTGAAAACCTGAGTAGTTAGCAAAGTGACTAGTTGATGAAATTGTAGGTCGGTGAATGACCGTTTGCTTAGATGTCTATCCTAATTTGCCTATGTTATGATGTGTGGTATGGTTGAGAATGAAAGAAAAGTCTCTAAAGAAAAGAATTGAACCACCTATAACCGATAAGCGTGAAGCTACCCATGGGCGAGTATTAGGACCACCATGAGGAGAAATGCTACCTTAAAGGGTAGGTGTGTTAAAAAAAAAAGAAAAAAAAAAGAGAAAAAAAGAAGAAGTTCAAAATGAAAAGAGAAAAGAAAGAGACAAGAGAAAAAGAGAAAGAAAACCATACCACATTGAGCACAGAAAAGCAACTGCAGGCATAATTGAGACATCTAGGTTGGTTTGACCCATCGATCCCAATTTTTGAAACGAAATCATTGAGCTAGCTTACCTGGGGATGAATCCGCAAAGGAACCTTTGCACACACACACTTTGAGTCTGGCTTAGATCATTTATTCAAAGACTTGGATTTGAGTTGCGTTGAATGTTTTGAAGGTTCTCTGGTTTCAATATTAGGCATTCTTTGAGGACGATAATATGTGTAGCTATTGGGACTATTCCGTAGCATATGATATAATATGATGATGTAGAATGCCCACCATGTGGTTCATCTTGACAAAGTACAAAAAGCGGAAAGCAGAAAGCTAAATCAAGACTGGCGGCGACCAGTCTACCACCTCACGAATGAGGGACGTAATGGGAACTTGAGCTATGAGACAAAAGAAATCTGCGCAATCACTAGAAGAGAATTGACAGAAAGAAATCGTAAGCAGACCCAGGGGGCGACCAAAGACCTTTGTAGGCAAGAAGCACCGAAGAACACAAGGGAGACCTAACCCATCGGAATAGGAAACACATTCATGCATACACGTCATATACACGCAATCTTTGTCTTGTTTTTGTTCACAGGTTTTAAAGAAAAAGAGAAAGCGGCAAATACAAGCCAACCAGAAACAACAACATAGCATCATCAGTTTCGGGAATGAATCCCAGGGTCGAGGCCCACATCAGTATCAGTCTGGGGCGAGGCCCACATTAGTATTAGTTTGGGGCGAGGCCCATATCAGTTTGGGGCGAGGCCCACATCAGTTTCAGTCTGGGGGCGAGGCCCACATCAGTATCAGCCTGGGGTAAGGCCCATATCAACATTAGTATCAGCTTGGGGGAGAAGCCCACGTCAGTATCAGTTCAAGGGCGATGCCCACATCAGTATCAGCTTTGGGGCGAGGCCCACATCAGTTTGGGGCGAGGCCCACATTAGTATCAGTTTGGGGCGAGACCTATATCAGTTTAGGGCGAGGCCCACATCAGTTTCAGTCTGGGGGCGAGGCCCACATCAATATCAGTCTGGGGCGAGGCCCACATCAGTATCAATGTGGGGCGAGGCCGACATCAGTATGAGTTTGAGGGCGAGGCCCGCATCAGTATCAGTCTGGGGCGAGGCCCACATCAGCATCAATCTGGGGGTGAGGTCCACACCAGTGTCAGTTTGGGGCGAGGCCCACATCAGTATTAGTCTGGGGGCGAGGCCCACATCAGTATCAGTTTGGGGCGAGGCCCACATCAGTATCAGTTGAGGGCGAGGCCCACATCAGTATCAGTTGAGGGCGAAGACCCTATTGTCAGCGGTGTTGGGTCGATGTGCCCATTGTAGTTCCGGGTCGAGGTGCCCAGGATCGAGGTGCCCACTACATCATCAGTTTGAGGGCGAGGTCCCTATTGTCAGCGGTGTTGGGTTGAGGTGCCCAGGGTCGAGGTGCCCCCGTTGTCGGTTATAGTTCCGGGTCGAGGTGCCCAGGGTCGAGGTGCCCACTACATCATCAGTTCGAGGGCGAGGTCCCTATTGTCAGTGGTGTTGGGTCGAGGTGCCCAGGGTCGAGGTGCCCCCGTTGTCGGTTGTAGTTCCGGTCGAGGTGCCCACTACATCATCAGTTCGAGGGCGAGGTCCCTATTGTCAGTGGTGTTGGGTCGAGGTGCCCAGGGTTGAGGTGCCCCTGTTGTCGGTTGTAGTTCCGGGTCGAGGTGCCCAGGGTCGAGGTGCTCACTACATCATCAGTTCGAGGGCGAGGTCCCTATTGTCAGCGGTGTTGGGTTGAGGTGCCCAGGGTCGAGGTGCCCCCGTTGTCGGTTGTAGTTCCGGGTCGAGGTGCCCAGGGTCGAGGTGCCCACTACATCATCAGTTCGAGGGCGAGGTCCCTATTGTCAGCGGTGTTGGGTCGAGGTGCCCAGGGTTGAGGTGCCCCTGTTGTCGGTTGTAGTTCCGGGTCGAGGTGCCCAGGGTCGAGGTGCCCACTACATCATCAGTTCGAGGGCGAGGTCCCTATTGCCAGCGGTGTTGGGTCGAGGTGCCTATGGTCGAGGTGCCCCTGTTGTCGGTTGTAGTTCCGGGTCGAGGTGCCCACTACATCATCAGTTCGAGGGCGAGGTCCCTATTGTCAGCGGTGTTGGGTCGAGGTGCCCCCGTTATCGGTTGTAGCTCCGGGTCGAGGTGCCTAGGGTCGAGGTGCCCACTACATCATCAGTTCGAGGGCGAGGTCCCTATTGTCAGCGATGTTGGGTTGAGGTGCCCAGGGTCGAGGTGCCCCCGTTGTCGGTTGTAGTTCCGGATCGAGGTGCACACTACATCATCAGTTCGAGGGCGAGGTCCCTATTGTTAGCGGTGTTGGGTCGAGGTCCCCCCCTTATCGGTTGTAGCTCCTGGTCGAGGTACACAGGGTCGAGGTGCCCACTACATCATCAGTTCTAGGGCGAGTTCCCTATTGTCAGTGGTGTTGGGTCGAGGTGCCCAAGGTCGAGGTGCCCCCGTTGTCGGTTGCAGTTCCGGGATGCATCCCAGGGTCGATGGCCCACTGCATCATCATCACAGTTCACATTCGGTGGTTCGGGAACAAAGCCCAGAGGTTGAGGCGCCTCGCCACCATATCCACTACATCATCAAATCAGTTCGAAGCAGCAGGCGGACCATGTGGCAGCTGGCGAGCCAGGTAAGTAAAAATACATTGCATGTACTTTGATAGGAATTGTCATTGTCACACACTGCACAAGTCTCATCAAAGTGGGGGCGACTGTAGACACTGTATTTTTGCATATAAGCCCGATGATGAGTCTCGTATGGAGACACTACCTCTTTAGTTGTGAAAGCCGCAGGAAACGGACGTTGGAAGGATAAAGTTGGAAATTATCATTTTGTCAGATTTAACTCGCTTGTTGGACCTCTGTTTTTAAACACACCAAGCCCAATCCAAAATAATTAAAACATTTAAAATACATGTCACAAATTAAATTAAAACCAATTAATTAAACTTAAATTAAAACACATGTCACAAATTAAATTCCTTTCCCAATTAAAAGATTCAAATTAAATTCCATAAATAACATTCCTAATTAAAATAAATCACATTCCTAATTTAATTAAATCACCTACCAATTTAAATAAATCATATCCTTAATTAAAAAGAACAAATCAAATCAATTCCCCTAATTAAAGATTTTCCATATCACATAATAATTAAAAATATCTCTCAATTAATACACAAATCATTCTCCTTCCCAAACAAGGATAACCCTCATCCCTTTGCCTATAAAAAGAACCCTTCACCAACACATTAAACCCTGGCTCATTCTCACGAAAAACACAAAAAGAAATAATAAACCCTAAACTCTCTAACCTGTCGGCAACCCCACCTTATTCCTTCTCCATTCACGCACCAACCCATAGCCCTTCACATGCCCACTGCCTTCACGCAAGCAGCAGACCAAGACCGTTCCAGCCCACGCACAAGACTGCAAGCCAATTCACGGCAACACAATCTGCTCCCTTCCACGCACCCAAAAAGCCCCCACTAGCTGTCCTTCATCACGCCACCTGCCTGCAGTCCATGTAGCCATCACACGCCACTTGCTTCCCTTCAACACACAACTTCACTCACACAAAGACCCTCACCAATCTGCCTCTTCAACACGCCTAAAGACCACAACATAACCAGCCCCATCACGCCAAAAAGCCACGCACAACAAACTGCCCCTTGCCTTAACCAAGCCTTCAACTCACTCATTGCTCAGCCCCCTGCACCACACGCACACTGCCCACTAAAATGTCCAGTTTTCCATAGAATTAACCCCTGCAAATACCCCCCAAACAGCCCCAAAACTGCACTGAAAACTGTCCAGAAATTCCCCCAGAAATCACCAAAAAACCGCAACTCAAACCCCTTAAAACAACACCAAAACAGTCCCTTAAATTACCAATAAACAGTGACCAGAAAATACAACAAAAACAGCAGTAAAACGGAGTGAAAACAGCAGCCCAGACAGCGAAACAGCGAGGAGAAATGTTGGATTAGTGAACCAGAAAAGTTGCAGAGCATTCTCCCTTCCGACGGCCGTATAACGCGCTTTCGAGAGACAAAAAAATAGGTTAGACCTGAGGGCACCCTTTTTACTTATTATCTTTCGTTTCTTTTATTTATTTTATTATCGCATAAGAGTCGTTTGTTGAGGCATGATGTGAATTCCGGATGAACGGAATGTGTGTTCTCTTATGTGGTATATCGGATGGAAACCCGGACGTAAATTCCGTAGCCGAATCTGAATGGACGGTAGTGCGGTTTGCACTCGGGATACAACGCCACGTACTACTTAAGAGACACACGTATTTTGTTTCATCCAACCATGTATTTGAGCATGATTAGGTTGCTAGTACGTTATTTATTTTTGTAAGCATGATTTAGTTGTTTATTTTTAAGCACGATTAGTTATTCGTTTTGCATTTGGAATTTGCATTAGGTTTATGTTATTGTTTACTTTTTGCATTATATAATTGAAATATGTTCATGAGATTGCCGTGTGTTGTCGTGTGTTATGAGGACTTACTTTCCGAGCATGCAAACTTAGACATAGGATCTATTTTTATGAACATGAACTAGATATAGGTTGTTCTTGAGCATGTTGCGTAGATTCGGTTAAGATATTGCAAAAATTACATCATTACAAGTGGCATAAGTAAGAGACCATTCCGAACCCAACAGGTTTGAGGTCTTCCCTTGCGAGGGGTGAGTGCGGCCTTAAATCTTTGTCCCAGTTCACACTGGGTGGCGACTCCATGTTATTTCTCTGGTTTATTTCCCCCGCGGGCTATTCCGTACTCCCAACTAGGCCGTGAGCCTAGAACTGCATCGTCGATTTCTGTGTCCTACAGTCTGGCGACTCCACTGGGGATAGAGAATTGGCCTCGAAATAATGTCTTGTAGTGATTGTGATTTGTGCTTTAGTTAACTGCGTCTACCGTGGGTTGAAATGGTTTAATCAAATGCACTTTTAAGGCTAGGTAATGGTTTGGTGTCTTCCTTCATTCACTACCTTTCTATAAGGAAAAACTGTGAAGGCACCTAAATAATCATGTACTCGTAGCTTACTGTGATGGACTAATTTGGAGGACTCGTTGTTTATTCCTGTCACCAAGCGATAAGAGCCTAAGAGGCTTGGGTATTTAAGAGAGTTCGCTCCACCCTCCCTCTGGGGAATCTACAACGGGAAATCCATTTGACAGTCAGTCACACACCATAACTCGTTGGCACGTACCTTAGTGTATAAAAAAGGTGCGCTCACTTGGTCGCTCGGACCATTGAGTGGGGAGACCTAGTTGTGGGTAACCCTTCGTCAGCGAGCGCTTGTCTATACCCCTGTAAACCCGCGTATGAAATATAGTTTTAGGATCAGTAGAGACTATTCCTTTATGTTTTGGACCATCGTCGATTTCTGTGTCCTACACGTATGTTACTATGCATATTGATAATACCTGCCAACTGAGTATATGAAGATCCATTTTAGTCAGTATTATGGATAATTCACAAATTAAATAATTCAAAAGGAAATAAACAAAAATTAACTTGTTTCAAAAATGGTTTAAGATACGTCTAAGGAGTGAAAACTCCTTACTCAGCCATCTCTTACCAATTTCACCTTTTTAGTCAAAATAAAAATACAAAAACGCAAATTTTTTTTGTAATTTTTGAAAATTTTTCAATTTTTTTTTTTGTATTTTTCAAAAAATTTTTTGGACTAAAAATAAAAATAACACACAAACTAAAAACAATATATTAATCAACTAATTCCTCCCCCAAACCTAAATGAGACATTGTCCCCAATGTCTTAAATAGTAGAAGAAGAGTTTAGAAGATAATACCTGGTTAGCTGAAATTCTACAGGAAATTAAAGGTTAAGATCCAGATTAATCTGACGCCTCTTACCACGATCGTCCTCGGACCAATTTATCTTTGAAAGGATATGGTCAACTTGTGGTTCATAGGCTAAGAGTTGGTCTATTAGATCCGGAGCAGTTCTGGTAGTATAGAGGAGTTCTTTCATAGGTTTTGACACGAACCCATTTCTCCGGGCATCATCAAGAAACACACAAAGAAAATCATAAAATCCATCAACGTTGTACAGTCCAAGCGGTTTCTGGTGTATGTTTAGGTTCGCCCAAGATAGCACTATAAAAATTTCCTCCAATGTGCCCAAGCCACCTGGCAAAGCGATAAAAGCATCAGCACGGTTAATCATTTATACCAATCGTTCTGACATACCTAGCACGATTAGCTCTTCTCCGTTTGATGATCCAATAAGATTTGCCTCTGCCAAGGGTTTTGGGATGATTCCCAAAACGTGACTGCCTCCTTCATGTACAGCTTTTGAAACGATCCCCATAAGTCCAAGATTGCCTCCGCCATATATTAAGTGCATATTCCTTGCAGCTAAGACTCGACCCAATTTCTGTGCTGACTCTACGTATTGTGGTTTAGTACCAACACTACTACCGCAAAACACACAGATGTTTTCAACTCGTCTTCTTGAAGTGGCTTCCATTTTTTTATGTATTTCTTTCTAAAATTAGGATGTCTTCCAAAGTGCAATGACGAGCTGAATTTATAGTACCTGAAACGGGTGAGTAATAATAGCACTAGTATCTTCCAAATGAAGCTTGTTAGCTAAACAACAAAATGAATCGTGAAAGGTCAAAAAGTCTGGATCCTGTCTATGAAAATAAAGATAATTACAACAGAAAAGCAAATCAAAGCAATAATTAAGGCAACAGAATTGTGTACGCAATACGCCACTCGCTTAGTATAAATTCATTAGGATGAGTCTCAAGAATCCATTCCTTACTCAGCCATCGCTGATGAATTATCTCTTATTTTTGCCAAACACCATTCCTTCTGTCTTATGCTTTGGTTGAGCTTTTCCCTACAAAAATAACACACAAAAATAAAAAATTCTACAACATGTATACACAAAATATAAAAACAAAAATTACAAAAAATTGCATGGGTTGCCTCCCTGCTAGCGCTAAATTTTTAATCTTCAGCCAGACGTGACTGAAATCCATCTGTCAATGAGGTTTCAGCGTCGTTTTGGATGTCTGATTAATGACAATCCCATGAGCGTTGCTTTTGAAGGGTCTCTTCCAACGGTAAAGTGGCAAAAAAAATTTTGTCTCATTCAGTGCTCGTGCCACCTTTTTGCTCCTGTTGCTCCAGTGGTTCCTGCAAAGAAAGAAAGAAAATCATGAGGTCTCGTATGGTGCTTGACTTGGAATGGAAGTTCCATTCTGTCAAGCTTCTGGGTGATATCTTTGATTTGTACTCCCCGATACAGCGATGTTTCTCCTAAATGCTCTGGATTTTCAATTTGGTCTGACAGTTGCTCCTCCATTTGCTATGTTTCTTGCTCCATCTTTTCTTCACAGATGAATTTTAAAATTTCCTCGTTCAACTCTTCATCCGTCATCTGTGAAATGCATGCTCCATAAGTATATGCCTGAGGATGTAAAGATGTTTCTGACATTAGGTCTTCATCCTCTGATACGACTGGAATGGATGGTTCAGGTATATCTTCATCAAACATTATAGTAAAACATGCTCCAAGATCTTCATTTTGAGGATTGAAAGTTTGATCCTCTGTTGTTGGTGCAGTTGGTACAAATAGATCAGCTTCATCCTCGTCAGAGTCATAATAATAAAAATTAAATCGAGACTTTGCCGGTTCGGGCTCCTGAACTGATACCTCTGGTTGTTGATATTGCTCAGCCTCCTCCTCTGTTGAAGTGTCATTGTGAACTGATTGGTACTCGAAGGCTTCATCAGTGTCATCTGAAACTGGTTCTTGAGGTATGTAGTTCCGGTTTCTGTGAATTGTCTCATTTGATCTTTCATCCTCTGAATAGATGTTGATTGTCTCTGAATACTTTCGAGTTGATTCTGGTATGTTTCAAGCATCGTATCCAACTCTTCGTCTCGTTTCTTGAACCAATCTTTGAGCGTGCCAATCATCTGATATTCTTCTGATGGTTCTGATTGTTGATGAAGATCGTAGGTAGATGGTGGATAAGATGGAAAATATGATGGTTCTTCGTACCTTGAATGATTCTGATAATTCTGCCACTCTGAAAAGTATATTCATTGATCGCTCGAGTGGTTACCATCACAAATTACACATCTCCCCATTTCATTCTGATTAGCAAATGCAGTATTGCTTGATTCTGACATCCAATGATAGTTGTTGGGCTGGACAACAGGCCTCATAAAATCGGACTGTTGCTCCCAGATTTGGGGTGTATCTTCTTCTAGTAAAGCTCGTAATCTTTCAATCTCCCAATAATGTTCCATTTTTCAATCACCTGAAAACAAAATAAAGAAATAAAAATTATAGATAAAAATAAAGAAAATTAGATACAAGTAAATTAGATAGCTTCAAAATTAATAACTCAAGAAAAATAAGTCCCCGGCAACGGCGCCAAAAACTTGACCGGCGTAAACACACACGTATAACTCAAGCGCACGTATCGTTCAAGTAGTATAAAAATATCGATCCCACGATGACTTAATTCCTACTGTTGTTATTAATTATTGATACTATTTATTTACATGTATCTAATTATATGGAGAAGGGAATTGATTACTTTTGGTTGGTTGAATGTGGTTTTGCAAAATAAAATAAAAACAGACTCAAAAGAAAATACTAAGAAAAATAAAAGAAAAAACTCAAGGATATAGGGTCGTGACTCCACACAATATTATTATAAAGATGAATTGATTATCTTATCTATGTGTAATAAATCAATTTGCTAACCTGGAACACGAAAATATGCAAAAGCCTCTGTCGATGGTCAGACGCAAATACCCAGTATAACCTAATTGAACCATATGTCTATGTCAACCAAATTACTTGGATTCATTAAGATTAAGTTCCAATTATGGCTACCCCCGCCCGACATGTATATGTCTATCCTGTAAGGAAATCTATTAAAGGGTTATCTATCTTCAAGGAAGATCGTGGGCTATTGAATCTAAGGCTGAAACTTAAAATCCTTATGTCTAGTTCATTTTAAGTTTACCATATCAATCTTATTAATGGCCAATTAACAAGAAGCATTAAGCTTAAGACTCAATAAACAATCTAAAGAATTACCCATAAAAGAGAAAATCAATTATTAAGTGTGAATATTGTGTTTCATCACTTCCCTAGAATAAAATAAAATGTTGGGGGTTAGAGGATCAACTTTTAGAAATCTCAAATCATTATAATATGGAAATTTCCAGTATTATCCAATTAAGCTGAACCAGCCATAAATGCGGTGTTATTATTTATCCATAAACCAGCCATATAGGCGGTAATTATCTGTCACCTAAAGACCAGCCATATAGGCGGTGTCACATTATGTTACATAATTAAAATCAGCCATTAAGGCGGAATCAACTTTTAATCCATATTATTAAATCACAATTTCCATATTATAATTAAAGTGAGATTAATCTACCTTTACTATTTATAATTAGAAATCTCCCTTATTATAATATATAATTATGTGTGATATTTACCAACCAGCCATATAGGCGGTATCCTGATTAAGTCAGGTTTTAAATAATTTATATATTATAACTAAAGGAGATGAATCTAAATTATAAAAGTAAAAAACTTCACCTTTACCCCAACAGAAATTTAACTACAAAACATAAAAGAAAAGAGAAGAAGAAGAAGAACTATTATTACTACTGAAAATTAAAATACATAAATTAAATATTATTTATTTTTACAAAAACTAGATGCAATCCTCTAAAAATAGGGAAAAGCTCCCAAGGAAAGCACACCAAATGAAGTGAAGAAGAGCCGAATTTATAGGCAAAATTTGGTGCCGGCGTCGCGACGCCAAAGCTCCCAGCGTCGCGACGCTGGCACGCGTTTTCGGTCAACATGTTTTGACCACGCGCATTCTGTCGGCACAATCAAATGATGACATGTGGCACGCGGTGAGAGTGGTCCAATGAGAGCTTGACACGTGGCAGAATGTGATTTGCCAATAATTCGGTCCAATGAGAAGGTGACACGTGTCACGCGCATTCTGTCGGCACCATAGATTTTTGACATGTGGCAGAAGGCGCATTTTAGCTGATCTTCTGAGATGATGACACGTGGCACGGCGCACGTTAGCGTAGATGATGATTGTCGGCATCTTAGGATGATGACACGTGGCAGACGCACGTTAGCAGATCGGTTGTGATGGTGACACGTGGCACGACACACGTTAGCAAAGTCAACATTTCAAATTCTGACCTGTTGACCCGGTGCACGTTAGCAGAACTCGGCGCACGTTAGGCGTCGCGACGCCAAGGGTTTGCGCGTCGCGATGCCGCCAAATTACCGAAATACCTTTTTTGCCAATTTTCACTGTTTTGCTCCAAATCATCTCCAGAATGTCCTGAAACTTTATTTATCTACAAAATAACACAAAACACATCAAAATATTCAAAAAACTCAAGAAACTATACAAAATATTAAGTTAAATGAGTGGGAAATAGTGATAGATTTACCACTTATCAAAATTACAACTACATATTCATTCTACGGGCATCTCAGACGCCGAGACTTCAAAAGTAGGCTGAACATCCTCGGATGGAGCTTCGGGAGTTTGGACAGGAACAAAGGATATTGGGCCAATTTCAGTCAATCCAGGGGCCTCAACTACTTCAGCATGTTTCTCCGCAATAACCCTTTCTTCTTCAGCCTCTCCAGCGACCACTTACTCTTCAACTACCTCATTCGAAAGCACTTCATCCTCATTCTCTTCTTATTCATCTTTGCTTGTAAGGGATAACCCAGCAGCCAGCCTCTCATATTCTCGGATCCATTTCTTTGGCTTCCAGGCGACATTCTGACCAGCTAAATACTCATCCATTAGATTGCTCATCTCTTTCATCATCGATTCAAACGCAACCACTTCAAGTTGCTCAAGCAGTTCGGCTTTATCCTTCGACAAATTCTCCACACTTTCTTTGTACGCTTCATTGGTAGCCTCAGACACCTCTTTCTCCAATTTCAGTGTTGCCTGAGTCTCCTTCAATTACTTCTCAACCTTTCTCAACTTCCTTTCATAAGCATCAAAATTCATTTTCAGTTCAGCAAAGTCTTTTCTGACGGATGTGTTGGCCTTCTCTAAATCCCTCATCTTCTTCTGGCTTAACTCAGTATACTCTTGCATAAAAAGGCCACACTCCATGACCTGAAACAAACTTCACTTTATATCTCCCATCCGACATAAAAAAAAAATATATGTACAAATACGAATATACTTTATAAGTACCTGATAACTCAGAGCAGTAATATTTTTGCTGGTTTCCGTCGGACCAAGTTACAGTAGTTCATCTTCTTCAAGAAGGAGACATTTAATGAATTTAGAAAGGCTGGAAGGATCCGAAATTACAGTAGACCCTTTAGGAATCTTCACAATGATATTTTCTGCATCTTCCACCACTTCTACTATTGCCTTTCTCTTTTTTGAAGCGGAGTCCTTCTCAATCGGCTATATCGTTGATTCAGGAGCATCAGCCGGAACGACTTCTGTTGGTTTGGGGATTTCCACTTCGGTGGCTTCAGGCTCATTCCCTTTGATTTTCTTTGTCTTCTTTCGGCTCTTCATTTCATCGAGTTTTGGCATCTTAAACGGACCCGACATGATTTTAGATGCGCATAAAAACTCTTCAAGAGTCATGGGTTTTAAAAACAGCAGCTCCCCAAATGTAACTTCAATCGCCCAAGTGCACAATATCACGGCCAAAATATGCTTACTCAAAGCCAAGAGGGTACCTTCTGAATCAAATACTTCTTTCCACATCGGGGTTAACCTCATTCTCATCTCTTCTAAAGCATCTCTCAAATTCCTCTTTGAATCAGGCTAGCTGAGAATGAACTTTGTGTTCGATACAACGGCACGACTGGTAGTATCAAATTTTCGGTTCAACTGAAGACCTGGAAGGAGAATGGAATAGGAATTTCAATCATACAAATTATAAATATAAAATACGAAGATAAGGTTGAAATCACTCACTCGACGAACTCCAATGTTCAGGAATATTTCCACTCACATTCGACCCAAATACACCCTCTCCTCAAACAAAGAAATAACTTTTTTGCCAATCCCTCATGTCGTTTGTTGTAAGTCCCAACACCAAATGCTCATTATTTTGTCGAAGATACAAATGATACCTCTCTTTTTCTCTCAGGTGTTCCTTCATATAGTATGTATACAATAAATCTTCCACCCCGAATCTGATCCCCAATTCAAAGGCCATACACTCAATCGACAGTAGAATCCTCCAAGTGTTTGGCATTAGCTGAGAAGGAGCCAGCTGATAATGATTCAACACTTCCCATACTAACTTCAAAACCCAATCCACCCGGGAATTTTGTAATCTATCCTTTCAGTTGACGACGCTAGCCTCACTTCTACTGATGAAGGAAACCTTATTTCAATTTCATCTCTCTCATTGATTTTTCAGTCACTCGACTAGCTAGATTCTTAGTTAGGATATTTTTTGGTTCACTTGTACTTGGAACCCCACTCGACTCTCCAATGGCAGATAGTGATCTCAAAGGTATCGCTTCGGTGGACACTCCTAACGATGGTTTAACTATTGTTACGACTCCAGCCTCTATAAAATCCTCATATGACCAATCCTTATGAATCTCTTCATCACTTGAATCATCCATATGTTTTTCAATATACTTGTCAATTTGTGCACCTAAACTACCCAATGATTCGTCACTCGATATTTTCCAAGCGACAAGGTTACAAACAAAAATTTCCTAAAATTTCTACCCCTTAAAAGATCTAAACTCGTCTAAACCACAAACAAAATCCAAAATTTTCACTAAATCTTTCAAGATCAAATAACCTATTTGACTAAGAACATTTCGAATCTACACGATGAACAATTGAAGAAATTGAAGAACATCAAGAAGGATGTGAAGAGTACCTTGAAGATCACGAGAGCTCCTAAACTTCTTGCCAACCGAGAGGAATTCTTGTGTGAGACAAAATAACTCTCAAAATCCATTCTTATACACTCCATTTTGGCGCTTCAAATTCCCTCCAAAAGGTGTCTCGAAAATCCCATTAGGGTTTTATTTAATGAACTTGGGCTCCAAACATCCTTAGGCTCATTTTCTCTCCAATCTACCAAGAATGGTATCACAATGAAAACAGCCGAGGCGATTGGATGACATATGTCAATTCCGAGGATATCTCATCCATCTAATGAAATCACTTCCTCCAGAGTGAAATCTTGAAATCTTGTTTCATTCGACACAAACTAGAAATGATCGTTGGATTTTAGTCAATATTTCTTTATGAAGACTGCAGGCTTATATCAACCGACATTAATGTATGATTTTTTTTTTGTAAGGACACTCCAGTCGACAAGTATTAGAGAATGTTTCATGTTATTATTCCAGTCGACATGCATATGCAAGATGATTCCAGGTACACTCCAGTCGACAAGCATCGGAGAATATTTCATGTTATTATTCCAGTCGACGTGCATGTATAAGATGATTGCAGGTACACTCCAGTCGACAAGCATTACAAAATATTTCATGTTAATATTTCAGTCGACATGCATGTATAAGATGATTGCTGGTACACTCCAGTCGACAAGCATGAGAGAATGTTTCATGTTATTATTCCAGTTGACATGCATGTAAAAGATGATTGCAGGTACACTCCAGTCGACAAGCATTAAAGAATGCTTCATGTTATTATTCCAATCGACATGCATATGCAAGATGGTTCCAACCGGCAAGCATTAGAGAATGCTTCATGTTATTATTCCAGTCGACATGCATATGTGAGATGATTCCAGAAACTCAGCATGAGGAGGACGCCTCAGTCGACCAATATAAAAAAAGACATGACAAGGATATCTCATTCAACATCACTTGAGGATTAGGTATGAAGACGTTCCAGTCAACATGATTTAATGAAGGCTTTACATGGATAATCCACTCGACACTATATTCGGACTTGGTGTGTACATCCTAGTCGACATTACCAGGTATGGCTTTCACTTTTTAAGAATGTCCTAGTCAACATTAGAAAGACATGGGACTTGCTAGGGATGTTTCACTCAACATTAGTGTGTTGTATAGCCCTAGTGGAGGATATTCCAGTCGACATTACTATATGTGTAGCTTGGGACTTTTTGTGGATCCCAGATACATGAACGCCTTGATGCTCGATATGCATCCGATTTGACATCTACATGTATGTAGTTTGTGAATTTTAATAGGTAAAAGACATGTATGACTTAAGACTTCATTCACGTCTCATTCGACATCTATACTGGCCTTAATCTAGTCCAGACGAAATTAGAGATTCCCTTGGTCTTCAGACCCGTAGTATATGGATTATCCTTACTTTCATCAGGTTCATTCGACTGGGAACATTCCCCATTGACTTAGGTAGTGTCAAGTTCAAGACCTGGCATTCATCTGGTCCAGACGACATTAGAGATTCCCTTGGTCTTCAGACCCCGTAGTATGGGGATTATCCTGACCACCATCAGGTTCAGTCGACTGGGAACATTCCCCATTGACTCAGGTATAGTCAAGTTCAAGACATGGCCTTTATCTGGTCCAGATGACATTAGAGATTCCCTTGGTCTTCGGACCCGTAGTATGGGGATTATCATGACCTCCATCAGCTTCAATCGACTGGGAACATTCCCCATTGACTCAGGTAGAGTCAAGTTCAAGACCTGGCCTTCATTTGGTCCAGACGACATTAGAGATTCCTTTGGTCTTCATACCCGTAGTATGGGGATTATCCTGACCACCATCAGATTCAGTCGACTGGGAACATTCCCCATTGACTCAGATAGAGTCAAGTTCAAGACCTGGCCTTCATCTGGTCTAGACGACATTAGAGATTCCATTGGACTTCAGACCCGTAGTATGAGGATTATTGATCGGTGCGTAATGACACGCGTATAACGCAAGCGCACGTATCGTTCAAGTAGTATAAAAAGTATCGATCCCACGAGGACTTAATACCTAAGCTATTAATTTATGAAGTCAAATTATTACAAGTATCTAATGGATTGGTTGTTTGATTGGATGGTGACTTTAAACTTAAAACAATTAGATAAAATTGCACGAAAGTAGGTTTAGGAAAATTCAATATTAAGAAACTATCTAGGGCTGTGAATCTTTCCAATACCTTTTAAAAAATGAAGTGGTTATTTCATGTTTGTGTAATATATTGGTTTACTAACTTGGAACACGAAACTATGCAAAAACTTATGTCGATGGTCAGCTGTACATACCCAGCGTAACCCAATTAAACCATATGTCTATGTCAATCAAATTACTTGGATTCATTAAGATTAAGTTCCAATTGTGGCTACCCCGCCCGACATGTATATGTCTATCCTATAAAGAAATCTATTAAAGGGTTATCTATCTTCAAGGAAGATCGTGGGCTATTAAGTCTAAGGCTGAAACCTTAAATTCATTTGTCAAGTTTATTTTAAGTTTACTAGATCAATCTTATTAGAAGCCAGTTAACAAGACGCATTAAGCTTAAGACTTAATAAGTAAACCTTTATATTACCCAAACTATAAAATAACCCTTTATAACCCGATAATATTGGAATTCATCACAACCCCAGATAACAGACTTAGTTACGACACATATCTAAGGCTAATAAAAGCTTAAATAAAATAAAAGACATAAAGTAAATGCTGGAAATTAAATAAAGTAAATGCTGGAAATTAAATGCTGGAAATTAAAAATGTAAAAGTACAATAAAAGAAATTGTTGGGTTAGAGGATCTACTTTTAATATTTCAAAATTAGAAATCTCCATTATTCTCAATGTTTACCGATTAATTAACCAGACCATAAAGGCGGTAATTTCATTTGTCTCAATTAAATCCAACCGACCATATATGCGGTAACAAGGTTAATACATAAATCGAGCATATAGGCGAAAACTACGTCTGAAATGAAAAACCGACCATATAGGCGGTAAATAAGGTTGTCACATAAACCGACCATATAGGCGTTAACTAATTAATCTAAATTTTAATTAAAATAAGGGAAATTAATCTAATTTATTATATTAAAAGTCTTACCTCTTCACCCTAGCAGAATGAGATTACTTGCTCATGCTGTAAATGAAAATACACAAAATTTTATTAATTAAATAAAAAGAAAATACAAGAAAACTTAAATAATATACAAGATACTTTCCTTTAGATTTTCATGGAGAAACTCCTCCAAAGAAAGCATGAAAAATTTTCAAAGTTAAGCTTGGTATTTATAGGAAAATCTAAAGGCTTCCACCAATTTCTCCACCAATTGCTCAACCAATTGCTCCACCAAACATGACACCAAAGATGGCATCAAACATGGCACCAAATATGGCACCAAACATGCAAGCATATTTGGTGGAAGTTTGACAATTTTTACTTTTATATTTTATTAATTTTATTTTATATTTTGAAAATGACTATAGTAATTACACAAAATATACTAGATTATTCATCAATTTCGGCCTTCTAAATTTCAGAATTCGAAAATATTTAAATCTTTAAAGTTGTAGATCTTTGTGTCTTCTTTAATCTGACACTTGAATCAGCTCAATCGTATATCGGATGAAAAAGTTATGGCCAAGATACCAAACTTGCACAAAATTGGAATTTAGGACTGCACTTCGTGACGCGTATAGTACATTTCCGTTTTCGCCATTATTTGCTCCGGGTTTCATCGTTTTAGCCCCGAGTTGATTCCATTAAGTCCCAATACTTCATTTATCTATAAAATACATAAAAACACATCAAAACGTTCATCAAACCCGAGAAACTAAATAAAATATTAGGTAAAATGGGCGGTAAATATTGATATATTTTCCGCTCATCACACCCTCAAACCTAATATTTTGCTAGTCCTTGAGCAAAACAACAAAATAAAATACAATAAACAATTAAAATTAAACTAAGCCACTTTCGTAGGGATCACGGTTGCATTTAGCGTATGCAACAAGCCTTTAAACCCCTAGGTGTCCCTAGTGGACGAGTTGTAGTCTCGTGAGGGTTTACAACGACGATACCCACAAACGTCTTATAAAAGTAAAAAAAATAGTAAAACTAATGCACACAAAAGCAAAAAGACAAGAGAAAAGATAATAAAGAAGTTAGTGACTAAACATGTGAAACTTCTTATCCAAGGTAATAGTTGTTTTGTTTCTTTCTAAAATACCGAATAAGTAAATTCTCCGATTATTTTTTACCATTCTTCATACACAAATCGAACAAGATATTAATCAAGTCATTGTGCCCACAATAATCACAAGTGTAGTTGAAAAGAGAGTAATATTTTTGTCCTAAAGTTATATCAGACTTCACACATTTTTTAAGCAATTGAATAATTTTTTTGATTTTTCTGATTTTTTGATTGATTTTTTTTAATTTATATACAATATCTTCCATCTATGTAGCGAGCTTTGGGTCAGTGACTCCCAAACCAGTTGGCTTTAGGGCACTAGGTGTTAAGACACCCCTACGGATTTAATTACTCAGACTTCAGATATGTATTTTTTGGCAACATCTTTGATCCATGTAACGAGCTTTGGGCCAATGAATCCCAAACCAGTTGGCTTTAGGGCACTAGGTGTTAAGACACCCTTACAAACTTAATAACTCGGATCTCAAACGTTTTTTTTTTTACATTTTTTTTCTTTTTTTTTATCCATCGCTTTTTTTAGATGCTTCCTCTAATTAAACTAGAGCACTGAATATTACAAACTCGTCAATTACTTCTCATGTCCGTATGTTACCATGCATGTTGATAATACTTGCCAACTGAGCATATGAAGATCCATTTTAGTCAATTTTATGGAGAATTTACAAATTAAATAATTCAAAAGGAAATAAAAAAAAATTAACTTGTTCCGAAATAGGTTTGAAATACGTATCAGGAGTGGAAACTCCTTACACAATTATCTCTCACCAATTTCACCTGATTAATCAAATTAAAAACACAAAAACATAAAAAAAAAAAAAAAAAAATTTGATTTTTGTAAAAATTTTCAATTTTTTTTTGTATTTTTCGAAAAATTTAGACTAAAATTAACAAAAGAAAATAAGATACTATTAACTATTACCCTCACTCAAACCTAAATGAGACATTGTCCCCAATGTCTTAAACAGTAGAAGAAGAGTTTAGAAGATAGTACCTGGTTAGCTGAAATTCTACATCTAAATGAAAATTAAAGGTTAAGATCCAGATTAATCCGACGCCTCTTACCACAATCATCCTCAGACCATTTTATCTTAGAAAGGATAGAGTCAATTTGTGGTTCAAAAGCTAAGATTTGGTCAATTAAATCCGGGGCAGTTCTGGCAGTAAAGATGAGTTCTTTCAGAGGTTTTGTCACGAACCCATTTCTCCGGGCATCCTCAATAAACACACAAAGAAAATCATAAAATCCATCAACATTGTATAGTCCAATCGGTTTCTGGTGTATGTTCAAGTTCGCCCAGGATAGTACTGTAAAAATTTCCTCCATTGTGCCCAAGCCACCTGGCAAAGCAATAAAAGCATCAACACGGTTAACCATTTCTATCAGTCGTTCAGACATACCTGGCATGATCAGTTCTTCTCCGTTTGATGGTCCTATCAGATTCGCCTCCCCCAAGGGTTTTGGGATGATTCCCAAGACTTGACTGTCTCCTTCATATATAGCTTTTGAAACGATCCTCATTAATCCCAGATTGCCATCGCCATATACTAAGTGCATATTCTTTTTAGCTAAGACTCGACCCAATTCATTTGCTGCTGCTACGTATTCTGGTTTAACACCAACACAAGTACCGCAAAACACGCAGATATTTTCAACTCGTCTTCTTGAAGTGGTTTCCATGTTTTACTCTAGTTGTCTTCAAAAGTGCAATGATGAGTTGAATTTATAACACTCGAAAACGGGTGAGTAAAAATAATAGCACTAGTACCTGCCAAATGATAATTATTAGTTAAACAGTAAAATAAATCGTGATAGTCAAAAAGATCTGGATCCTGTCGGATAAAATAACAAAACAAATCACAATTATTAGAAAAATACAAAGAGATATAATATTTACAATAATTTACGGCTTGATTGACGTCTATACGTCAGGGACAAGCTTCCCATCCAATTTTCTTATAAATTAGCAAACATGGTCTTTTTGAGTCAGATTCTCGAAACTTAACTGTTGTCTTTCTTTTTGGAATTGTGCATATAACATGCAAATTTCATGATACACATATCCACTGGGATGCGTCTCAAGAGTTTTAGATATGTCATCAAAAGACTCCTTACTCAAGCCATCCCTAATGAAATTAATCTTATCTTCACGGTTATCAGACACCATTCCTAGAGAACGACAACTAGTATCACAAAACATACGAGCACATTTATAACAGACATACATTCTTTTGGCTCTTCTCTTTTTAGCATATGTGCTTCTTCCTAAACCCGACAGATGTGAAATAAAAGAATCAGAGAACTCACCTGCCAATCAGACCCGTGCTTCAATAATCCAACAAATGTTAGTAGGAATACCTTTGATCATCAGTAGTCTCATCCGTTCCAGGCGAGATTTGTAAATTTTCATCAGAGATTTTTGAGGGAGAGAAGGAAATTGCTTGTGAAGATTTGCGAGAATTTCTTCCATCCTGAAATAACTTAACCTGCAAAAACTAAAAAAAAAAAATTAAATCACACCAAATCATAATATATACATAAATTGCATGGGTTGCCTCTCTGCTAGCGCTAAGTTTAACGTCGTCAGCTAGACGTGACTTCTCGAACGTTAGGCTGGATCTCAAAGTGTGACACTTTCTTTTTGTCGCTCAAATGATTCTCCCCAGTAGTGCTTGACACGCTGGCTGTTAACCTTGAATGTTTCATTGGTGTTGGGATCAAGTAACTCAACAGCTCCATATGGTAAAACCTGAGTGATCACAAATGGACCTGACCACCTTGATTTCAACTTTCTAGGGAAAATTTTCAACCTCGAGTTGTACAATAACACCTGCTACCTTGGTTCCGACTGTCTGTGCACTATTTTTTGGTCATGTCATTTCTTGGTCTTTTCCTTGTATAATCTGGCATTCTCATAAGCCTTAGGCGAAATTCCTCCAATTCTTTGAGTTGGTGAAGTCTTTTTTCTCATGCAGCTTGTGGATCAAGATTCAACTTCTTCAGTGCCCAGTACGCCTTATGTTCAAGCTCAACTGGCAGATGACATTCTTTCCCAAACACCAATCGATATGGGGACATACCAATAGGTGTCTTGTAAGCTGTCCGGTATGCCCATAATGCGTCATCCAATTTTATAGACCAGTCTCTCCTTGTTGATCCAACAGTTCTTTCCAAGATTCTTTTGATTTCTCTGTTTGAAACCTCAACCTGTCAATTTGACTGTGGATGGTAGGCAGTGGCAACCTTATGAGTAACTCCGTATTTGGATAGGAGTGCATTGAAGTATCTTTTGCAGAAATGTGAGCCACCATCACTGATAATTGCACGATGTGTTCCAATGCGAGTGAAAATATTCTTTTTAAGGAACTTGATCTCCAATTTGAATCATTGGATGGCCGTGCAATTGCTTCAACCCATTTGGAGACGTAGTCTACTGCAACCAGGATGTACAAGTTTCCGAATGATGGAACAAAGGGGCCCATAAAATCAATACCCCACACATCGAATATCTCTAATTCCAGAATGTTTTGCAAAGGTTCTTCATTTCTCTTTGAAATATTCCCCGTTCTTTGGCACCTGTCACATTGAAGAGCGAAAAGATAAGCATCTTTAAAAAGAGTGGGCCAGAACAAACCTGATTGTATGAATTTTGCTGCAGTTTTATTCCCGCTAAAGTGTCTGCCATACGGTGATGAATGACAATGTTGCAAAACACTATTGACCTTCTCATGTGGAACACAACGCCTTAGTAATTGATCAGCACATCGTCTTAACAGAAACGACTCATCCCAAACATAGTGTTTGACTTCTTTGAAGAACTTCTTTCGTTGTTGAGTTGTCCATTCCAACGGCTATTTTCCTGACACTATGTAGTTGACATAGTCAGCATACCAAGGGATTTCCTGCTGTTTCATTGCAAACAACTGTTCATCTAGAAAATTTTCTTTGATTGTCAATTCTTTGCCAACTGTTTCTCCATTCTCGAGCCTCGATAAATGATATGCCACTTGGTTTTCTGTCAATTTCCTGTCTCGAATCTCCACATCGAATTCTTGCAGAAGAAGTATCCAACGGATCAATCTGGGTTTGGCATCTTTCTTCGCGATCAGATATTTGATTGCTGAATGATCTGTGTAGACCACCACTTTGGGACCCAGCAGATAGGAGCGGAATTTATCAAAAGCGAACACAACTACAAGCAACTCCTTTTCAGTGGTTGTGTAGTTGAGTTGAGCTTCATTCAGAGTTCTGCTTGAGTAATAAATGGTGTGGAAAACTTTTGCTTTGCGTTGTCCCAAAACTGATCCTACAGTAAAATCACTAGTATCACACATCACCTCAAATAGAAGGGTCAAGTCTAGTGCTACTATGATGGGGGCAGATACCAGCTTCTGTTTCAAGATCTCAAAAGTTTCGTGGCATTCTTTGGTGAAGTTGAAAGGCACATCCTTCTCCAGAAGATTGCACAGAGGTTTAGCAATCTTGGAAAAGTCTTTGATAAATCTCTTGTAAAAACCTGCTTGTCCGAGAAAGCTCCGAATCCCTTTGACAAATGTTGGTGGATGTAATTTTTCAATTGTTTCAATCTTTGCTTTGCCAACCTCGATTCCTTTTTGTGAGATCCGGTGTCCAAGGACAATGCCTTCCTACACCATGAAATGGCATTTCTCCCAGTTGAGTACTATGTTGGTATCTTCGCATCTTTATAACACTTGTTCCAGATTTTGCAAGCAGTGGTCTAAAGAGTCTCCAAACACAGAGAAATCATCCATGAAAACCTCCATACTCTGTTCCAGCATATCTGAGAAGATGGCCATCATACAACGTTGAAATGTGGTAGGGGCATTACATAGTCCAAATGGCATCCTACGAAAAGCAAAAGTACCATATGGACATGTAAAGGTGGTTTTCTCCTGATCTTCTGAGGCGATGGCAATCTGATTGTAACCCGAATATTCGTCCAGAAAATAATAAAACTCATGTCCCGCCAGTCTGTCTAACATCTGATCAATGAATGGCAGCGGAAAATGGTCTTTCCTTGTAGCTTTGTTCAGCTTCCGGTAGTCCATGCATACTCTTCATCCAGTCACCGTCCTTGTTGGAATCATCTTTTTTTTTTCATTTGTGACTACAGTAATTCCTCTTTTCTTCGGTACACACTGCATAGGACTCACCCAACTGCTATCTGAGATGGGGTATATGATGCCAGCATCCAATCATTTGATGATTTCTTTCTTCACGACTTCCTTCATGATTGGATTGAGTCTCCGTTGATGTTCTACTATGGGTTTGTACTCATCATTCATCAGAATCTTGTGCATGCAAAATGATGGTCTAATGCCTCGGATGTCTGCTATAGTCCAGCCAATGGCCCTCTTGTGTTCTCGTAACACTCTCAGTAATTTTTCTTCATGTTCCAATATTAGCGAAGAAGAAATAATTACAGGTAATTCAGAAGAGTTTCCAAGAAATGCATACCTGAGATGGCTCGGAAGTAACTTCAACTCCAACTGCGGTGGTTCTTCAATTGAGGGCTTGATTCGATCTTTCTTCAGGAGTTCCAGGCTTTCGACTGGTGGTTCTGATTTGAAGCGGAACGGACTTGTCCCGTTAGTTGATACATTCCAGAATTTCACCATCTATCTCGCTATCAATCATGTTGGTTATGCAAGCTTCAAGTTTGTCCGATGGAATTGTATCAGTTTCTTGGATGATACTATCAACAACATCAATTCTGAAACATTCTTCCTCATTTTCATCACTTGGGAATTTCATGGCTTTGAAAACATTGAAGGTAACTTCTTGGTCCTGAACTTTCATGGTTAGTTCTTCTTTTTGTACATCAATAACAGTGCGACCTGTAGCCAAGAATGGTCTCCCAAGGATGATAGGCACATCTTTGTCTTCCTCCATGTCAAGGATGATGAAATATGCTGGGAGAATGAGTTTGTCAACTTTGACCAGCACATCTTCAATGACTCCTCTCGGAAATGCGAGCGTTCGATCAGCAAGTTGCAGAGAGACTGAGGTGGGCATTGCTTCTCCAATTTGCAGTTTCCTGTAAATTGAAAAGGCATTAAATTAACACTTGCACCTAAATCAAATAAAGCATTACCGATATAATGTTCTCCGATGGTGCATGGGACAGTAAAACTGCCAGGATCTTTCAACTCGGGGAAAGCTTCCTCTGAATGATGGCACTGCATTCTTCCGTCAATGTAACTATCTCGTAATCTCCCAATCTCCGCTTTCATGAAAGAATGTCTTTCATGAATTTGATATAACTGGGCATTTCTTCCAATGCTTCTGCGAATGGAATGTTGATGTGCAGTTTTTTGAAACCTCCAAGAAAGGAGCAAACTGCTTGTCCAGTTTGTTTTTCTGAAGACGCTGAGGAAAAGGTGGAGGTGGAGTGATTTGTTCGTTTTCTTTTTCCTTTGCTTCTTTTTCCTCCATATGTTGTTTTGCTTCTTCTGGAACTTCTTCAATTGTTGCTTTGATTCCAACATCTTTGTTGATTTCAGTACCGCTTTTCAAGGTGATGGCTTGACATTGCTCATTCCCTTTGTTCCTTGGATTTGGCTCTGTGTTGCTGGGAAGATTTCCTGGCGGTCTGTAACTCTGAGCATTGGCCAGTTGTCCAATTTGATTCTCCAGTGCTTTGATGGAAGCTGATTGGCTCTGAAAGATAGCATCATATGCTGGTTGTTGTTTTTTGAACATATCTGCAATCCATTCTTTCATTTCCGGTTCTTTTTCAAACTCCTGACCTTTTTTTGTTGCTGGAATCTAGGTGGTGGATAGTTCTTTTGCCCTGAATTATTGCTCCATGAGAAATTGGGATGATTCCTTCACCCTGGGTTGTAGGTGTTGGAATATGGATTGTTCCCCTGTTTGTTGAAATTATTGACATAATTCACCGTCTCTTCAAGTTGGTTTGGTTATGGTGCTCCTCCATATGGTGAACTTGCGAATCCAGTGTGACCTTGCATGCTGAGAGTCTCCATGAATTTGCATATCTGATCCAGCTTGGCACTGACTGCTGTATTTGCTCCAACTTCATAAATTCCTGCAATTCTTTGAATCATGCTCCTTTCTGTTGGCCATAAGGAATTGTTGTTGGCCATTTCTTCGATTAGGTCCCAAACTTGATCTTCTCATTTTGCCATCAAAGCTCCTCCAGCAGCAGCATCAATTGTGGTTCTCATCAGTCCAAAAAGTCCATTATAGAATGTTTGGACTTGAAGCCATTTTGGAATCTCATGGTGAGGACATTTCCGGAGCAAATCTTTGTACCTTTCCAAGCTTCGTAAAGAGTCTCTGAATCAAGTTGTACAAAGGATGTGATGTCATTCATCAGTTTTGCTGTTCTGGCTGGTAGAAAGTACTATGCAAGGAATTTGGTGGCTAGATTGTTCCATGTTGTGATGGAACCTGCTGGTAGTGAATGTAGCCAAGCTTTTTCTATGTCTTTCAAGGGATATGGAAAAACTCGCAGTCTCATTGCTTCTTCAGCTCATCGGTTGTAATTGAAAGTGCCGCAAACTTCCAGGAAGTTGCTGATATGGGCATTAGAATCTTCAGTTGCATTCCCCCAAACTGAACTGACTGTTGTCTCATCTGAATGCATGTTTTGATGTCGCACGTATTTGCTGGTAAGAGAGGAAGTACAATACAGGAAATGAAGCCGTCAACCACCGGAATGGTTCTGTCTCGAATCGGAAATTTGTGGTGCAACCTCCAAAGGTTCAGGTTCCATGTAAACAATTGTTTTTTGGCCTTCTCGCATTTCCCTTATTAACTATCTGATAGTTCTTTCAATCTCTGGGTCAAGCGGTCGGATTTCAAAACTTCTGGTTCGTCTCATGTAGTGTCTTAGACCCTGAAACACAAAAAAACAAAAATAATAAGTAAAAAGAAAATTAGATACAAGTAAAGATATCTAACCCCAAAACTAATAGTGAAAGATAAATAAGTCTTATAGGAAAATTATTACAAGTATCTAATTTTCACACGCATATAACACAAAAACTTGACTTAATACCTAAGCTATTAATTTGACAGGTGCGTAATCACACGCGTATAACACAAACGCACGTATCGTTCAAGTATTATAAAAACTATCGAACCTAAGAGGACTTAATACCTAAGCTATTAATTTATGAAGCCAAATTATTACGAGTATCTAATGGATTAGTTGTTTGATTGGATGGTGACTTTAAACTTAAAACAAGTAGATAAAATTGCACGAAAGTATGTTTAGGAAAATTCAATATTAATAAACTATCTAGGGTTGTGAATCTTTCCAATACCTTTTAAAAAATGAAGTGGTTATTTCATGTTTGTGTAATATATTGGTTTACTAACCTGGAACACGAAACTATACAAAAGCCTATGCCGATGGTCAGCTACACATACCCGGTGTAACCCAATTAAATCATATGTCTATGTCAATCAAATTACCTGGATTCATTAAGATTAAGTTCCAACTGTGGCTACCCCCGCCCGACAGGTATATGTCTATCTTGTAAGGAAATCTGTTTAAGGGTTATCTATCCTCAAGGAAGATCGTGGGCTATTAAGTCTAAGGCTGAAACCTAAAATTCATTTGTCAAGTTTATTTTAAGTTTACCTGATCAATCTTATAAGTGGTCAGTTAACAAGACGCATTAAGCTTTAGACTTAATAAGTAAACCTTTATATTACCCAAACTATAAAATAACCCTTTATAACCCAATGATATTGGAATTCATCACAACCCCAGATAACGGACTTAGTTACGACACATATCTAAGGCTAATAAAAGCTTACATAAAATAAAAGACATAAAGTAAATGCTGGAAATTAAATAAAGTAAATGCTGGAAATTAAAAATGTAAAAGTACAATAAAAGAAATTGCTGGGTTAGAGGATCCACTTTTAATATTTCAAAATTAAAAATCTCCCTTATTCTCAATGTTTACCGATTAATTAACCAGACCATAAAGACAGTAATTCATTTGTCTCAATTAAATCCAACCGACCATATTGGTGGTAACAAGGTTAATACCTAAACCGACCATATAGGCGGAAACTACGTCTGAAATGAAAAACTGACCATATAGGCGGTAAATAAGGTTGTCACATAAACCGGCCATATAGGCGGTAACTAATTAATCTAAATTTTAATTAAAATAAGGGAGATTAATCTAATTTATTATATTAAAAGTCTTACCTCTTCACCCCCAGCAGAATGAGATTACCTGCTCATGTTGTAAATGAAAACACACAAAATTTTATTAATTAAATAAAAAGAAATTACAAGAAAACTTAAATAATATACAAGACATTTTCCTTTAGATTTTCATGGAGAAACTCCTCCAAAGAAAACATGAAAAAATTACAAAGTTAAGCTTGGTATTTATAGGAAAATCTAAAGGCTTCCACCAATTTCTCCACCAATTGCTCCACCAAACATGGCACCAAACATGGCATCAAACATGACATCAAATATGGCACCAAACATGGTACCAAACATGCAAGCATGTTTGGTGGAAGTTTGACAATTTTTACTTTTTTATTTTATATTTTGAAAATGACTTTAGTAATTACACAAAATATACTAGATTATTCATCAATTTCGGCCTTCCAAATTTCAGAATTCGAAAATATTTAAATCTTTAAAGTTGTAGATCTTTGTGTCTTCTTTAATCTGGCACTTGAATCAGCTCAATCGGATATCGGATGAAAAAGTTATGGCCAAAATACCAAACTTTAGGACTGCACTTCGTGACGCGTATATTACATTTCCGTTTTCGCCATTTTTTGCTCCGGGTTTCATCGTTTTAGCCCCGAGTTGATTCCATTAAGTCCCAATACTTAATTTATCTGCAAAATACATCAAAACACATCAAAACATTCATCAAACCCGAGAAACTAAACAAAATATTAGGTAAAAGAGGCGGTAAATATTGATATATTTTCCGCTCATCAATTATTCTGACCTTCATCAGGATCATTCGACTATGAATATTCCCCATTGACTCAGATAGAGTCAAGTTCAAGACCTGGCCTTCATCTGGTCCAGACGACATTAAAGATTCACTTTGTCTTCAGACCCGTAGTATGGGGATTATCCTGACATTCAACAAGTGCAGTCAACTGGGAACATTCCCCATGGCTTATGCAGAGTCAATCCGAGTCCTGACCTTCAACTAGTTCAGCCGACTGGAAATATTCCCCTCGTCTCTTGTAGAGTTAAGTTGAAGCCTTAAACCTTTGGCTACTTCAGACAAAACGTTTACATATCAAAATATATCTCAGGTGATACACGTGACAAATTACTCTCCAAATCAAATACTCTTTTTTTCGAACCCAATGACAAATAGAGGCCCAGCCTAGAAAGCTTAACGTCATTTTGGAAAACCAAAGCAAAGACCAAAAAGACTTTATACCATTTTCACATAAGGCTACACGTATAAAGTCAAACCAAGAGACAGCATAAAATACACTTTAATTCGTTACCAATTATTTCCCTTTTTTACTAAACATGATATATATCCTCCACATGCAGAGATTCATGATCACCGATAGTTTACTTCTCAAACATGTTATGGGGACTCATTTCCCATGTGCTCAATTAAAGAATTCATCTTTCTCCACCTATAAATAGAAACAAAATTCGTAGTGCAAGGCATCAAAGGAAGACTTCTCACATACAAGCCTCTGCTCTCTATCACAAGCTCTCTGAGCTTTCTATTCCCTAAACATCTCCCACCGCCCTTACGGCCACCCAAAGAAAGATAAGGTAATAACAAACCTTGCTTTCACATTTTACATATTTACTACTCAATTCATACTACTGACTTGAGCGTCGGAGTGCCCCCGGGACCCACCACACCAGTGGGTAGTATACTCCCCGCTCACACTACTTTTTTTTTGCAGGATCACTAGTGCCCCCAACCTACAAATTCTCGATTGTGGACCTTGGACGAAAACCAGCATCCATAGAGCCTTATAATTTCACTTCGCCATAGGCCCCCAAATGCTCAATAGGTGTGTTTGCAGTGCGGTTCATGTCGGTTTTTTCATTTTTCACTTCAAACTGTGCGGGTTGGCAGTTTGGAAAATTAGAAACTGAAACCGCAAATTTGATAAGGAAAATCGTTGGCGGTTTAGCGATTTGGGCAATTCGGGTCGGCGGATTAGATTATAAATTTTTTAAAGGAAATTTTGTGTGTTTTCACATAATAATTGAAAAGAAAAAATACATAATTTTCATTTATACATTGTATATTGTCATATGATCATTAAATATCTTAATTTTCATGGTTTAGAATAAGAAAAATATAAAATAATATCTAATTTGAACGTGGGTCGGTGGTTTAGGCGGTTCGGGTCGCAGTTTGAGTCAAAAATTACAATTTTCGGCGGTTCGGGTCGCGGTTGGGTCAAAACCACACACCGATCTGAAATTTACAATTCGGTTTCGATTGACCCGAAATTATTTTTGATTTTTTTTCAAACCGCGCAGTGCGGTTCGGGTTGGTGCGTTTCGAGTCGGGTTGCGGTTTGACCCGAAATCGTGATCACTCGACTTTACCCTTTATTTAAAGAAATAATTTCAAAGATTTGAACATGGGACCTCCAAGTCACAATTTCATAATTTTATCGTTACATTAAAGCTCATCCTTATCACATATGTTTGTATATATAATATTCTAATTCATATGGACCATATAACACATAGACATGGGTTTCATTCAATTCCAAAACAAATGCTGAAATAGAGCTTTGAATACTTACTTGAGCTCCCTATAGCTTGGAAATACTTGAGGATCATCAAAATTCAAGATTGATTTGATGAGCTAACTTAGGATTTTTAAGTGGGAGAGAGTTGTGAGGGAGTATGGATTGTTTTGGAATCATGATCCATTTCGAATCTTCATCATTTTGCCTCAAGTAAGTATTTAAAGCTCCATTGTTTTGGAATTGGGTGAAACCATACATGACCTATTTCGAATCTTCATCATTTTGCATGATTATGTTGATAATTATGCTTAGATGGGTATTTAATAGCATGATATGTGCATGGATTTAGTTGAATTAAAACCCGATGTTTGGATTCATGGGAGACCCAAATACATTCAGGTCTATTTTGTATCATAGAGGTCATAAAAGCATTAATTCGAATGATGATGTACTAGTGAACCATGAGTACTATCGTACAAGTAAAAATATGATATCATGTCAGATGATATAACAATACTAATGTATTATTACGAAGATCAATGACCTTAAATAATATTATCATGTCATCTTACGTTTCTGTGGTCATATTTGATATTTCATTATACTAATGAAGATATCTATTGTTTGTGTTCTTACGATATACGACTCATCATCCATTCTATTATTATCCTTTATAATATTCATATTTTATTAAGAACTTAATTTAAGACTTATTCGTATAAATATCATCGACTCTTATAATCACAAACGTCTTTTGAAATAACGATATTTATTTGACATAATATCTCAAGACATACACATTAAATATGGATATAACGATGTATAGAAATCAAATGCATTTTATTAATAAATAATAAATCATATTACAAAATATTACGTCTAAAACAACAACACATATAACAAGTTTTAGGACATACACTATAACAATTTGCACTATAATTTTTTTTGAATAATATGATAAAATAATTTGGATAATACTTATTTGAAGGCCGGATCTGAGATAATACAGATGTAGATATAAAGTTGTTGACGATTGTTTTTCGTTCCAAGAGCGATTTGGGAATTCAACCCCTCGAACAAACCTCCCTCAAATAATGAATTTATTTGGTTAGTTGGGAAACAAAGCTAACTTGGCAAGCAAATAGAAAATCACAGAGAAAACAAAGGATTAACATGGTTCGGCAGAGAATGGCTCCAACCTACGTCCACGAGAGCAAAGAAATGAAATTTTATTACGAGCTCGGGTCAAGACCGACCAACTTTATCTCTCTATTACGAGCTCGGATTAACGTGGTTTAGCTCTATTTACAAGTAGTAAAATATAGAAATTGCTAACCCCTAAATCTGAGTTTTCATTTCCTTTATATAGGCTTCTAAATATACTATTATATCAAATCGTGACATTAGCTCATGACAGTCTGTCATTGTCGCCCATGCTCATTCCCCCAACTTCTCTGCAAACAGTAGCTCTGGTCTTCTGACTCGACCACCATCTGTCAGCAAAAGCCATCATTCCCACCTTTATCCTCGGTTACACATTATGCTCATGTGACAGCCTGTAATTCAACCACTCCAATGTTGTTCCGTGTGTTAGAATGAAAGTCTATGACCAACTCCCATCATATCAGCTTGCCGGAGGCCCAAAATTTCAGATAAGACTTACACCATTCATACATAAGCACAAGATACTATAACCCCGACTTCGGTTCCCGGATCTATCAGTATTATTTAAGCAGCAGCATTGAGCCTATAACCAAAATAACATGTCATAAGTGGTGCTCTTTTAAAATTTTGATTAAGAAAGATTCACTTCTCACTTCTACGCTTCACATTCATTTAATTTTAATTGTTATAGATAATGTGTTGCTATCAAAATCTACTTACCAGTCTATAACCAAAAGAGCCTGTCATAATTTGTTTGTAACTGTCTTACTCATTTTTTGTAGATGATTAATCATGAAAATGAGAGGTTTATTGTTTTAATTGTATTTTACTATTTGTTTAAGATGATTTTAAGGAAGAAGATGTTAAGAAATCAACATATTTTAGATTTGGAAGGTATAATATTAATTATGTTTTGTAATTTTTATTTTTTGGAGTTTTACCAATTTGAACCATTGTTGATACTTCTTTTTGAACTATTATAAACTAATATCAGAATTAGAGATTAATTTTATCAATTGTTGACGCAAAAATATGGTCAATTAGAAAAAGTAAAATGATAGGGGATGATATAAAGTAAATGACATAAGAAATTACATATTTTTTAGTACTTAGCTTATGTTTACGGGAGAAAAGTATAATAATTTCACTAATTGAGTACTTAAAATTTTCAATCATAGGGGCCTATGTGTGGTAACCTATACCTGTCATATGAGACCTAATCACATAAGAGTCATTTCCTACATCCGGTGGTAACCTTTACCCTCATAAGAGACTCATCATCTCTAGTAGTATTTTTATCCACCATGATTTCAGATGGTAATCTTTGTCTTCTTTGATGGTAATTTATGCCCACCATTACTTTTGGTGGTAATTTTTTCCCACCATATAAGGGTTCGTCATATTTGGGATAATTTATGCCTATAGTGATATCTGGTGATAACTTTTACCCACCATATTTAGTGGTAATTTATGCTCACCATAATCTCTAGTGATAAGCTTTGTCTAGTGCCTACTATAAGGGGCCCACAACTTAATGATTTCTAGCTCACCTCATGTGGACTATTTTACATTACAACATCAATTAATATTTATAGACGCTAGTTTTTACCCGAGGCCTACAATCGAGATTTCATTGAGAAAGGCACTAACGATCCTACAAAATAAAGAGGTAGGGTGAGCGTGGAGATTCTACCCACCGGTGTGGTGGATGCCGTAGACACTCCTACGCCTAAGTCAGTAGAGAAATGAGCTATTAACAATGTAGGGTGAGGAACAAGGACATATATTACCTTGATCCTCGTATGATGCCGTGAGGGCGGTAGGTTGGTGATTATCAGGGTTCTTGAGAGAATGCTATTAGGCTATGAGTGGGAGAGCTTGAATGTCCCTTCTTCGTGGTCTTTCTTCTCTTATATACACACTCCCGGGAGGTGTGTGTATTTACTGCACTTGATTTCTCGTCCGTTGGGTGTTGGTAACGGCCGATCTTATGAGGGGTAACCATTATGTTTGCCTGTTGTAGGCTGGAAACGGATGGGTTATGAAGGGTGTTTATGAGCCCGAGCGTTTCGTGGGTTGGGGTATGGTGGGCTTTGGTCATGGCTTGGATATGAGGTATTTCATTGGGTATGGGCATGTGGATCTTGGGCCTAGATATAATAAACTCAGGGCTTCCTTTAGTGTGTGGGCTTGAGGTAGTAACTTGGGTCTGGACCTTATGTTAGGTACTATTAGGGGAGTCTGTGGTGTATTTAGTGTTGGGCCTGAAGTAAAAAGTTGAAATTGCCCTTGGCCCAAATTTGGCCCGTACAGTTTGTCCCCTACTCTCTAAGCCAATGAGTCATTGGCTTGGAGAGTATTCGTTGGTCGTGTCGCCTAGACCGAACCAGGAAATTCTTCGTTATTCGGACTGGGTCATGATCAGATGTCTTCTGTGTCGCCTGGTCAGTATAGCTATGGTCTTGAATCTTACTAATCAGGAGTTATGGGGGATGTCCCCAATTGATTGGACCAGATGAAGGTTCAGGGCATACTCTTATGCCACCGGTCACGGGATCTGTGGAGCCTTCAATGTCATTTGGACAGAGGATAATCTTGATCTTCAACTTGACTCGACGATAGTCCACGGAGGATGACCCCAGTCGATCGAACCAGACGGAGGTTTGGAAGTCATTCACTTGTTTGGTACCGAGTAGGGACCAAACCGAGTCTGCATATCATCTGGTTCAGAAGAAGGTCAATGAACTTAAACTTGGCTTCTTTACGAGCCAATTGGGGAGTGTGCCCGTCGACTGGACCTGATGAAGTCCAGGATGGCATTCACTCGTTTGGTGCCGAAGATGTACCAAACCGAGTCTATATGTCGTCTGGACCAGAAGAAGGTCAATGACTTAAATTTGGCTCCATCACGAGCCAATTGGGAGATGTTCCCGTCGACTGGACCTGATGAAGTCCAGGAATACATTCGCTCATTTGGTACCGAAGAGGGACCAAATCGAGTCTACATGTCGTCTGGACTAGTAGAAGGTCAATGACTTAAACTTGGCTCCATCACGAGCCAATTGGAAGAAGTTCTTGTCAACTAGACCTAATGAAGTCCAGAAAGACATTCGCTCGTTTGGTACCGAAGAGGGACCAAACCGAGTTTACATGTCGTCTGGACTAGAAGAAGGTTAATAACTAAACTCGGCTCCATCACGAGCCAATTGGGAGGTGTTCCCGTCGACTGGACCTGAGAAAGTCCAGGAAGACAACCACTCGTTTAGTACCAAATAGGGACCAGATCGAGTCTACATGTCGTCTAGATTGCACCTCCCTTTTAGTGATCTTGTGGATGTACTCTATCGACATAACACCAACTCGGTTTCAACTAAATCTTGTACACCTCGATTTCGTAAAGCGCATTAAATGTGGTGTACATATCAAGGTATTATTTTTGGAGGGAAAGCAAAGCTTCAAGAGTATAAAGAGCATTAAGAGGGGTTTACTCACTTCATTTGCAAAAAAACCTTCTCTCGAGTCGTAAGGTTGGAGGGCTCTCTTCGAATTTAAGGTATTCTTCCTTCCCTTCTTCGCATTCGTCAATTCTTCAAGCTGTTCATATGATATATTCAACTTGTTCTTGGTTAGGGTTAGGACTTTGATCTGAAATTGATTTGGGGAATTTCTAGGATTGTGTTTGTGGGAGACCTAGGTTTGATCTTTCGTTATATTAGTTTTAGGTTCATTCGTTGTTTGTAGAGTGAATTGAAATGTCGTCTGAAAGTTAATTAAGCTCCAGTGATTCATTGTTGGAGATGTACATAGGCTCGCCTCTGCGAGTCGTCTCCCCTTTTAAGTATTCATGGTAGGGGAATACCAAGTGAGGGTGATGAAGATGTGCTGATTGTCACGTCGACGGAAGCTCCGCTAGGTATTCCCAAAGATGTCCCTCCACTCCGAACAATTCCAGCCGAATCGGGTGAACCCAGCACTAGTGAGCCGACAAATCTATTAACAAAAAACCCCCAAAGTAGTTTAACCGAAAGAGCCATGAGGGAGATAAAATTAAAATATCGGTTCCCTGAGTCAGTTCAAGTGAAGTTACCCTCATCGAGGGAACGAGTCGACTATAGAATCCCTGGGTGGACTAGGTTCTATGAACGTCCCTTCGCTGCAGGTTTTAGATTCCCAATCCCAAACCTAGTATGAGAGGTACTTAGGGGTGGCAATTTGGGTCAGGTTTCGTTTATTCGTTCGATTCGATTCACTTTAAAGTGAATATGGGTTTGGAAAATTGGATTCATTTAATAAATGGGTCAATTCGATTCGATTCGTTTAATAAACGAATCGAATCCGAATTTGAGCTCTTCAATTCGTTTATTCGTTTAAAATTCGTTTATTAAACGAATCATAAACGAATCGAATTCGAATCCAATTCGTTTAGTATCTGTTTAATTATATTACAAATTTACCCTTAATTTTATTTATTATATTTGTTAAAAACGAAGGGTAATTTAATAATTTCGTAGGTTTAACTGAAGTATATAAAACTAAAACTAAAACCTAAACCTAACTCTCACCTCACGTCCTCACAGCTCACTCTCAGTCTCTCACGCCGGCGGCCTCAGCCCTCAATCTCTCTCAAATCTCAATCAACAGGCAACAACTCATTATAGCAGGTTGTGGGAACACAGGAACTGGGCGACGCATGCTGTCCCGGGCTCGCGGCCCGGTCGGGAGTACGGAATAGCCACGGGGGACTAAACCGGAGAATAATGGAGTCGCCACCCGGTGTGAACTGGGAAAATGAGATTTAAGGCCGCACTCACCCCTCGCAAGGGAAGACCTCAAACCGTTGGGTTCGGAATGGTCCCTTACTTATGCCACTTGTAATGAAAGGATTTATATAATAATTTAATCAGGCTTAAGTAACACTTATTTCTAAGAATATCATGCTTCTAAATCCACATACATACATCAACAAGTTCATCTAAATTTACATGTAACACATATTCGAATTTGCATACAGCCTATTTGCATGTAATCTATGTCTCAATTTGCATACATAAGGATTATCATACGGCAAGCATACAAGTTAATGAACGCATTGGTGGACACAGAAGCGCAAACAAATAGCATTCTTACTAACATGCATATTAAGAAAAGATATTTAAGCGCATAACAGAAATAGACAACTAGAGAGGTAATACCAATGCATAACGTAAAAAAGGGGTAACTATGTGCTAAGATGGACATGTCGTAATGTGATGCAAAAGGATCTGTTTACCGTGGGCGTTCGTGCAGCGTTCGTAGACGCATTCGAACGGTAAACAGAAGGTTCTCGTTCGAGTAGCGTTCGTAAACGCGTTCGAACGGAAATGAAACAGAATACTCACGTTCGTATGGCGTTTGTGAACGCGTTCGAACGGAAATGAAACAGAATGCTCACGTTCGTATGGCGTTCGTGAACGCGTTCGAACAGAGATGAGACCTGATGCATGATAAGGCAAAAATGCATGCGCGTTCGAGTTGCGTTCGTAAACGCGTTCGAACGGGAACAGACCTGATGCATGAAATGTGACGCAATACATAAATGGCAAATAGTACAATGCGAGGCGCGGCGAAGCATCGTGGTAAAGGATTTTAACCTCTTCAATTAGAGGACCTCTCATCGCACTTACTAAGCCCATGCGCTCGATCGCATCATGCATACAAACATAAAGACAATCATATCAAACTAAGTATGCCCGATTGAACACATCTTACATCCAACCGAACACACATCAACTGGCGCGGCAAAGCATCGTGGTAAAGGGCTTTAACCCCTCCCCATAGGGGATCTTTCATTCCACTTACTAAGCCCATGCGCTCGATTGAGTCATGCATACAAAGAATTAAACACAATAATATCAAACTTAGTATGCCCGATTGAACGTATCTTGCATTCAACCGAACACACATCAACCGGCGCGGCAAAGCATCGTGGTAAAGGGCTTTAACCCCTCCCCATAGGGGATCTTTCATTCCACTTACTAAGCCCATGCGCTCGATTGAATCATGCATAAATAAGCAACATGCAGAATTCAAGTGACGAAAAATAAATAAACCAAAGCAACACAAAACAAAAGAGGGTGCCGTTTACTCAAGCGGTACGTGGAGTTGTGTCCCGAGTACAGATCATATTACCGTCCATTCGGAATCGGCTATGAAATTTATGTTCGGGTTTCCATCCGATATACCGCGAGAGTTGACACATCTCTCATTCATCCAATACCCACAACACACATCATACACAAACGAGATTTAACAAATAAGTAAAATACGATCAAAATAAATAACAAAAATCAAATAAAGATGAGTGTGAAAAGTACCCTCAGGTCTAACCTTTTAAATCACCTCTCGGATGTACGGCACACGGTCGTCGGAAGGGTGGATGCTCCGCAACTCTTTCGGTTCACTGGTTCACTGTTCTCGTTCGTTGTCTCACTGTTTGGAGTCGTTGTTCTCCATCTTTTGCTGCTGCTTTTGACTCTGATTTGCTACTGTTCGGCCTCTGTTTTGCTGCTCGCTGTTCAGGTCACCTGTTTTGACGTTTCAACGGACTGTTCCAAGTTTTTGTGTGGGTTTTTAGTGTAGTCTTGTGTGAGTCTTTTAAGGATTATGAATGCAGTTTTATTTATGTTATTACTTTAAGTTTTTTAGGGGATGTTTTAAGTGTATTTTGCTGCTGTATATGGGGTGGTTTGGGCGTGATTTGGCTACTGTAGGGGGTGGTTTGGGCGTGATTTGGCTACTGTTTTAGTGTTAAAGGGGCTGCTATATTAAGGTATGATTTCGGAAATGGGAGAGTGAGGATGAAGAGAACTCTTTCTTGTTATTTTCTTGAGTGGCTAGGGCTCTTGGTGTGTTGTGATGGTGCTGTTAATGTGAAGGCTTGGGGTTATTTTCTTTTCTCTTGTGATTTGTGTGAGTTGTGTGTCTATTATGTGTATGAGCTAGGGGTTGGAAATTATTTTCTTCTTTTATTTCTTGTGATGGGTGTGAACTAGGGGGGAGGAATGCCTTGGAGAGGTGTTGTTTATATAGAGAATGGCTAGGGCTTCACCTTGTCTCACAAGGAAGGGATTTGGTGTATTAAAGGGAGGATTTGATTTGGTGTTGGACAAGGAAAAGATTAGATTGAGAGGGGACAAATCTTGGCTAGATTAGGAATACAATATCTTTAGATTGGTTATGATTGATTTTAATTAGGCATGACATCTTTTTAATTTAGTATGTGATTTGTTTAGTTAGGAAGTTAATATATTTGATTTTATCTTCATTAGGTATGATTATATTTTGTGTTTTATTTAATTGGTAATTGGTTTAAATATTTTATTTAATATTTAATGTTAATTTAATTAAATTGGGATGTGTTTTATTGGCTTTGGGGAGCTAATTGGGCTGGGGTGCGAGGTAGCAGCAAAATTAGAATTACCGACACTGTTCGAACGCCGCCTCGAACGCGACACGAACACCTGCAATCTGTTTGCTGTTCGAACGCATGCACAAACGCAGCACGAACGAAAACAGTGAACCTTGTTTATTCTGAATTTCCCCTTCCGATATCCGTTTCCCGCGGCTTCCGTGACTCAAAAGGTAGTGCCTCCAAATGAGACTCATCATCGGGTTTCACATGCAAAAATACAATGCCTACACAGGTAATCTTTCTTAGCTAATGCTTTTGTTTATTCATGTTTTCTCTCCACTTCTATGTTCACAAAATCATCCATCTCTGACCGTTTGAAGCCGATGTTGATGCCGCCGATGATTCAGCTGAATCTTGAGTCGCTGATTCAACAACAGCCATGATTTTTTGTTAACTTCTCCCTTGTTGACTCTCTACGAAAATTTTGACTTTAGCTCTGTAATCAATTGATCAACAAACGAAAATAATAAAAAAGCAAAACTGGAATTGAAATGAAATTGTTTCCATTGATAGAGACTAAAACGTAGCTGACGATCAATATAGAAAAAACGAAATGAAAATAAATAATAAGTAAATATTGGGTTTTCGCCTTCTTGGCCTTTATGTGTTCATTTTTTCTGTTGTTCATTTTATACCTAGTTTTGATTATTCTATCTGGGTTTGATTATTGGTTTTGATTTTTGATTTGTTTGATGTATATGATTATATTTATGATTCATTTTATTTTATTTGCAGGATTTTCATCCCGGATGATAATGATAAAGAAGTTTGTCTTTACCGTCTCAACTTGTATTCGAGATTTTGCTCCAAATGTGTTTTGAAGATTTTAAGTGTTATTATGCAATTGATTTGTAATTTGAAATTTGGGGCTTGTTGTAAGGATTTTAAGACTATAACAATGAATATGTTATTGAATATGGTATGAAATGGATGCTTAGATTTTTTATTTTATTTTGATTAAACGAATCGAATACGAATATTCGATTATTAAACAATACAAAATTCGATTCGTTTAATTTGATATAAACGAATTAGATGCGAATAATAAACGAATCGGATGCGAATAGTAAACGAATCGAATGCGAATAGTAAACGAATAATAAATTCAAATTTGATTCGTTTGATTTATGTAAACGAATAAACGAATCGAAAACGAATATTCGTTTATTAAACGAATCGAATCTGAATCCTAATATCAGGATTCGTTTAATAAACGAATCGAATTCGAATTTAGTGTATTACAATTCGATTCGTTTAGAATTCGTCACGAATTCGATTCGTTTATTCGTTTTGCCACCCCTAGAGGTACTGGATCACTATGGAATAGCCATCTCCCAACTAATGTCAAACACATGGATGGTGTTGTTGTCGGTTGAAGTTTTGACCTTCGAGTTGGGAATTAGGTTTGGGGTGAAGGACATGCTCCACACATATTACATGAAGGAACATGTAGTGGAGAAAGGAAGATATCATATGTTTCTTCGACAAAAGAGGGAACATTTGATTTCTGGGCTGAATACGAATGATAGATGAGGCTGGCAAAAGGCTTATTTTTTTGTAAAATGAGAAGGTGTGTTCTGGTCGACTGTGCCTGATAGAATACCAGAGTGTTGGGAAATTACGAGTGAGTGTAGGCCTTATACTATTTTCTTGTGTGTAGACTCGATGAAACTCTAACATTCTTTTTTTGTCCCTTTTGTAGGTTCGAATCGTAATTGTAACTTCGACGTGACGCCTGGGGCCGTAGCGAATATAAATTATATTTTGAGCATTCCAGCGGCTGAGAGGAATTGAAGGGTGGTTTTGGTGTAGAAAAGATTAAGGTTGACTCCATTGTGGAAGGATGTTTTCTACCCGGAAGGTACCCCCTTACCTCTGAAAAAAAGTATATTGACAGTCATTCTCATAACCTGAGCGTGTCGGCTCCTATACAAAGAGACTTTCTTTTTACGGACTCTAACCCCCGAGGAAAATTTATACGCAGTGGAAATGATGAGCCAGTTTAGACTCCCTTCAGTCGAAGAAATGCTCGAACGAAGGAAGAAGCAAAAGACCAAGGGGAAGGAAATTGAAGCAGTCTCTGACCCCCAGCCGCCAAAGAACGATCCCTCACATGTTCTTCCAGTTGAAGCTGCTCGTAAGTCGTCGAGTGGATCAGGGCATTCTTCAAGGAAGAGAAAGCAATTAATGGACCTTGAGGAATACCCAGAAAATATCGTGATCAAGATCCCGAGGAGTACGACTGTTATGTCGGACCCTTCGAGTTTGTCTGGGTTTGCTGAGGGATTGCTGCTAGAGGAAGACGAATGTCGTATATTGACATTGGGATCGTTGGAAGCCGTAAAAAGAGCTGTCACACGAAATTACGAGGTAATTATTATTTGACTTACGAGTCTCCTTGATTAAGTCATTGACATTTTCCTCGTTATTGTAGACTCTAGAGTACGCCATCTTCCAACAAAAATACGTGGAGGCTAGCATGAGGAAGTCGAAGGACATGGAGAAATCAAACACAGCCCTGCAAAAGGAGTTGGCCGAAGCTAAAGCTGCTTTGGAAGACTCGAAGAAGAAGGTGAAGGACGCCGAAAATGAGACCAAAGCCGTGAAGGCTACTTTGGAGATAACGTCGACTGAGCTGGAAACATATAAAGAAAGAGTTGAAGCTTTGAAAGGCCAAAAGACTGAACACCTAGATAGGCTGAAAGGAGTGGCCATGGAGGCTATCATAAAGGATAAGAGCCAGCTCATAAAGGTATACTTATCTGGGGAGCACAGCTGCTAAAAACCCAGGAAATGGATAACTCTAGGGGAAAGATTAGAGGCTGGTCTCTCTTTGTCGATTGAGGAAACCGAGGCCGAAGGAGGGTAGGAAGTATGTTCCAGGGAAGCTGCTGCCAGGGAAATTGAGGGAGCTATAGACGAGGTAATCGAAGAGGTTCCGATTGCTAATAAACCTGTTGAAAAGGCCGTTGAAGCCGTCACTGAAGAGTCCGGGCCGAGAGAGCCTATGGAGACAGAATCTCTGCCTCAACCAGTAGATGTAGATGAGCCTGTCGAAAGGCTAGATTAATGTATATATCAGTATAGGCCTCATTTATTTTTTTGGTATTATCGGCTCAGGTCATTTTGTAAAAGACAAACTCTTTCTTTTGAATATAAATCCCAATTGTTGTTTATTTCATGTCGTCTGAACTAAATTGAATTGTTAACAACTTGTTCAGATGAAACTGTAAGCAAAATTACATGAAAGAAATTACATGAAAGTAAAAACTGAAACAGAAAACAAACGAGTAGGTCGCCTCGATGAGGAATGACTGCGGTTGGTCGATTGACTTCCGAACTTGATTATATGTAGAATTTCTTAAGGTGAATGACGTTCTAACTGTTTTGGATATGTCTATTATCCTATGTTTTTACTCTGTAGGCTCTGTGGCCTACAACTTTCATGATGATGTATGTGTCTTCCCAAGTAGGCCCAAGTTTTCCATCCTTCGCTTCCCTGGTATTTTGAAAGACTCTCTGTATAACCCAATCTCCTTTCTTGAAAGATCTACTTCTCACATTCTTATTGAAGTGCTTGGACATCCTTTGCTGGTAGGCTGCAAGCCGTACGGACGCATTTTCTCTGAGCTCGTCAACAGTGTCGAGTGCGTTAGACATGAGTTGAATATTTGTATCCTTATCAATCCATTGGTATCTTGGAGACGGCACACCATAGTCGGTTGGAATGACAGCTTCGGTGCCAAAGGTCAAAGAGAAAAGAGTTTCACATGTGGATGATCTCACAGTCGTTAGGTGACCATATGACCCCTGGGAGTTCGTCAGCCCAGGCCCCTTTTACCTTATCCAGCCTCTTCTTCAAAGTAGTCATGATGGTTTTATTGGAAGAATATGCTTCTCTGTTGGCTTGTGGGTAACGCGGGGTCGAGAAGCTAAACCTGATTCCCCAATTCTTATAGAAATTTTGAAAACGGTGACTGATGAATTGAGACATGTTATTAGTAACAATCTCCCTAGGTAGGCCGAAGCAACAAATGATGTTCTTCCAGATGAAGTTTTTCACCTCTTTATCCCTTACCCTTCGAAGGCCTCTGCTTCGATCCACTTTGAGTAATAATCTATCAATGCCAGCATGTAGACCCACTGTCCGGAGGCGACGGGCAGTTTCCCAACTATGTCCATTCCTCATTTCATGAATGGCCAAGAGGACAAAGAAAGACTGAGTTTTTCAGGTGGAAGATGTGAGACATGGGCGGACCTTTGGCACTTCTCGCATCTCCTAGTAGCGTCAGCTCGCATCGTTGGCCAATAGTACCCAGCTGTGTAGGCTTGACATGTTAGACTCCTCCCCCAGAATGGTTTCCACATTCTCCTTCGTGTAGCTCGGCTAACACGTATTGCGCTTCTTCGAGAGTCAAGCACTTAAGGTAGGGTCCGGAAAATGATCTCATCAGCAGTTGGTTGTCGTACAGAGTGAACCGCGCAACTTGTCGTTGGATCTTCTGGTTGGCTACTTTGTCTTCTGGCAATTCTCCTCCCTCCATGTATTTGACCAAATGGGCCATCCAGGAGTCGATTTGTTTGATGTGGGAGACGGCTCCACCTTCTGTCGTAATAATGACTGGCCATTGTAGATATGCCACAAGTATGGCTCGAATATTATCCTCTTGTAGAGTGGATCCGAGAGTAGCCAGGGCATCCGCGTGAGTGTTATTGGTCCTGGGAATCTGGAGATTATAAATGATTCAAAGAAGATTGGACTTCCTTTACCTTTGATAATTAGGCCGCCATTTGAGCTCCTCGAGCTTGGTAAGATCCTCAGAGTTGATTGACTATTGATTGAGAATCAGATGTCGCCTCCACTCTCTTCGCCCCAAATTCTTTAAGCAATGTTAACCCGGCTATCAACGCTTCGTACCATCCTCGTTGTTGGTAGTCTCGAAGCCGCACTTAAATGCTTGTTGTACAACGTCGCCTGAGGGAGAGATGATTACAACTCCTAACCCGGAGCCTCGTCTGCTGGAAGATCCGTCTACCGCCAGTTTCCATACCTCAGATGATTGGACACACAGTAGTTCTTTCTCCACCTGGTTTGTAGACTGGGTTGAAGTCTGCCACAAAATCCGCGAGAGCTTGGGATTTAATAGTGGTTCGCGGTTGGTAATTTATGTCGTACTCCCCAAGTTCAACTGCTCATCTGATTAGTCTGCCAGAGAGCTCGGGCTTGTGAAGGATGCCCCTCAAAGGGTAGGTGGAATAAACTATAATCGGATGACTTTGAAAGTAGGTTCGGAGCTTGTGAGCAGCTGTCACCAATGCAAGAACCAATTTCCCCATTTGAGTGTACCGAGTCTCCAGGTCCAGAAGAGCCTTACTCACGTAGTAGACCGGGATTTGCTGTCCTTCATATTCCCTTATTAAAACTGCGCTGACCGCCTGATCCAAGACTCCAAGGTAGAGGAATAACCTTTCACCGTCGGCTGGTTTGGACAAGAGGGGATGAGTAGTCAATTACCATTTTAGTATGTTCAAGGCTTCTTCACATGCCGGACTCCACTCAAACTTCTTCGCTTTTCCAAACATGGAGAAAAACAAGAAGCTTTTGTCAGTGGATTTGAAGATAAATCTGTTGAGAGCGGCTATCCTTCCCGCAAGTCGCATGACTTCTTTGGGGTTTGTTGGGGAATGGATGTTGAGGATGGACTTTATCTGCTCCGGGTTGGCTTCTATTCCTTATCGAGTGACCAGGTAACCAAGAAATTTCCCGTAGGCTACTCTGAAAGCACACTTGGTGGGGTTCAACTTCATCCCATACTTTCTTATCACGTCGAATGCTTCCTCCAAGTGTTTCAGGTGTTGTTTGGTTGTAAATATTTTACCAATATATCATCAATGTAGACCCTCATTGTTTTCCCAATCTGATAAGAGAACATCTTGTTAACAAGCCGTTGGTAGGTAGCACCAGCATTCCTCAGCCCGAATGGCATTACTTCATAGCAGTAGATTCCTCTGTTAGTGACGAATGCAGTCTTCTCCTGATCATTCGGATGCATGAGTATTTGGTTGTAGCCTGAATATGCGTCCATGAAACTAAGTAGTTCATGCGCCGCAGTAGCGTCGACCATTGAGTCGATATGAGGGAGTGGGAAGGAATCCTTCGGGCATGCTTTGTTCAAGTCTGTGAAATCAATGAAGACTCGCCACTTTCCATTCTTCTTTCACATAACCACAACGTTAGCGAGCCACTTTGGATACTGTACTTCCCTAACGGCTCCATTCTCTAACAACTTTTGGACTTCTTCGTCGATGACTCGGTTCCTTTCAGGGGCGAACTTCCTCATCTTCTGTTTGACAGACAGGTAGGCTGGATCCACATGCAGCTCATGCGTCATCAACTCTTGGTCTATTCCTGTCATGTTTCCATGCGACCATGCGAAGCAGTCGTGATGCTTTCTTAAGGAATTCCACTAGTTCGGTACGTAGTACGGGATCGAGGTTGGTGCGTAGCACGATATGGTATGGGTAGTGAGGGTGAATTTGGACCTCGTCGAGTTCTTCCACTTTTGGGGTATCTGTGTAGGCTCGACAAGACCCCTTCTATAATTGCTATGCTATATGCGGTTTGGGCTTTAGGGTCGTTACCTGGAAGCAAGTTGATCCCCTCTGATTTCCGAGACTCCCCACTTTGTAGGAAACTTCAGCACCTGGTGATAAGTGGATGAGACGGCCCTCATATCGTGAATCCACGGTCGACCCATTATCAAGTTGTAGTCTAAAGGGCAATCTAGGACGAGGAACATAGTCATTTTGTTGATTCCTCCCTCGTATACTGGGAGAGAGACTTCCCCCATAGTGAATTTATGTTCTCCGCTGAAGCCTATCAAAGCCGTAGATCGACGATTTACTTTCTCCAAACCTCCTCCCATGTCGTTAAGGGCGGCCAAGAAGACGATATTAGCTGATGAACCTGTGTCGACTAGCACTCTCCTGGTTATGAAGTTTTCCACCTGCAAAGATATCACTAATGCATCATGGTGAGGGTTCTTAAGATTGGATACCTTGTCGTCCATGAACTCAATTGCCAATCCAGTATAGTCTCCAACTGTCATCTCTGTGTATCTTGATGCGACAGTCGCTACCATTCTGGTGTGTCGTTTCGCAGCTGAATAGAAGATCCCACTTACTTATGATCCTCCAGATATAAGATTGACCGTATTGTTGATCGGAGGAGGCGGTGTTGGGGCTTCTCCCCGGTCAGCCCTTTCTTCCATCCGGGCTAATGTGGCTTTCCCTTTTTTCGTGAGCAGGTCTTTCAGGTGCCCCTTGTTTAATGTCTCATTCTCTTTTATAATGGATGAGTTATCCCTCCTTGCATTCCTTTTATCTTCTTCCCATCTGATTTCTGTTCGGGCTCTGGCCATTGCCTGGTCCATAGTGTAGCACCGATTCTTCGTTAACTTTTTGTATAGGCCACTATCGGCCAACAAGCCATTCCGAAATGCTTCCACTGTCGTCGGCTGGTGGAGATCTGGGATATCAATTCTTTCTTTATTGAAACGTGAGACGTAGCTTCGCAGAGATTCACCATTCCTCTGTTGTATTGTATTGAGGTCGTCTGTGGTCCTCTCGAATTTGCAAGAACTAGCGAAGTATTCTAATAACTTGTCTGCCAATTCTTTGTATGACTCAATTGATCGGTATGGCAAATTGATAAACCACGTGAGGGCTGGACCAGCCAACGTCTCGCCAAACCCTCTACATATTCCTGCTTCCCTTTGATGTGAAGATAGACATGTGGACATCATCTTATATTTGTAGTGAATTATGTGGTCGTCGGGGTCGGTTGATCCATCGTACAGCTTCATCTCAGGTGGGCTGAACTTTCTAGGGAGTTCCACTGTATTGATCCCCTCAACAAAAGAAGTGTCAGTAACGGTTCCTGTTCTGCTCCTCCTCAAATGAAACTTGGCTCCTGGTAGGCTGGAAATGATTGATTCCTTGAATTCCTCAATTTCCTTGTGCATGGATGAAGCTGTTATTATCTCGGCTGGAGGTATGTGTTGGTTCCCCCGTAACTGATTGGATGATTTTTCGGAAGGGGGAACATCGCTCGTTGCATAGCCTGGCATCTCCGTTGAATTGGGTTGGTGGCTCGGTTCGTTGGAGGGTTCGTCGAGCCCCCCTCGCCTGGAGGTGGATGAAAGATGTTCCAGTTGTTTTTGGAGATCACTATTGGAACTCTTCATGGCCGAATTTCTTCTTCCAGAACACGTAAGCGTTCATGGAGAGCGGCCAATTGGCTGGCTAGAGGGTCTGAAGGCTCGCTACCGGAAGCCATAGTAATGCTTGCAAGTTCTCGTAGGCTGTAAGCTTTGTTTGCTTCTGAATCGCTAGGGCCCCACGGTGGGCACCAAATTATAGACGCTGGTTTTTACCCGAGGCTTACAATCGAGATTTCGTTGAGAATGACACTAACGATCCTGCAAAACAAAGAGGTAAGGTGAGCGTGAAGATTCTACCCACCGGTGTGGTGGATGCCGTAGACACTCTGATGCCCAAGTCAGTAGAGAAATGAGCTATTAACACTGTAGGGTGAGGAACAAGGACATATATTACCTTGATCCCCGTATGATGCCGTGAGGGCGTTAGGTTTGTGATTATCAGGATTCTGGAGAGAATGCTATTAGGTTATGAGTGGGAGGGCTTGAATGTCCCTTCCTCGTGGTCTTTCTTCTCTTATATACACACTCCCGGGAGGTGTGTGTATTTACTGCAATTGATTTCTCGTCCGTTGGGTGTTGGTAACGGCCGATCTTAGGGGTAACCATTGTGTTTGCCCGTTGTAGGCTGGAAACGGCTAGGTTATGAAGGGTGTTTATGAGCCCAAGCGTTTCGTGGGTTGGCGTATGGTGGGCTTTGGTCATGGCTTGGATATGAGGTATTTCATTGGGGCCTGAACCTTATGTTGGGTATTGTTAGGGGAGTTTGGGGTGTATTTAGTGATTATTATTATTAATTATAATTCAAATATTATAGTCTTTATTAAGAGTCCAAATCCATACAATAATAATATAATTAAATTGCGGGAATTAAGGCAATTTTTGAATAAATAACAAATATATATATATATATATATATATATATATATATAAACTTCTAAAAAGAAATGAGAATTAAGAATGGTCGTGACGCAAGGGTAATTTCGTCAATGCATTAATCCCTCGCCTTCTGGACTCGATGATCAGACCAGGACCAATTCCATCTCCCCATCACGCGCCAATAAGACTCAGCTGTACTTGCCACGTGAACATCCAAAATGACTGCGTCCAAGCCAATATTCCCTGATCTCCTTACGTGGCACTCTTCACACGACCTAGTAACTTGTTAAGTGTTGATAGGACAAACGCCATCATATTGCCAATCAACGGCCCAGATCCTTTCTCCCATCCCAGGCCCGCACTGCAGGTATATCAGAAAACAACTAAAAAAAATTAGAAAACAATTAAAAAATAAATATTAAATTATACATGTCATTTTCTAATTCATTGGTGATATCACATCACTCATATTTCCGTTAACAAAGAATTACTCCACAAAATATTATTACATCCACATAAATTTTTTTAATTAAATTTGGGCAATCCCTAATTTTTTTAAAATCAAATATGGTGTTCTTATATTTTTATTTCAAGAAATGGACAGAACTATAATTTTGAAAACAAATACCATTCTTCATCTCCTTCATCAAAAGTTCAATTTTTTTCTATAAATTGTTTTTGAACGGCCTTTTGCCATTGAATTGGAAGCCATTTCCATAGCAGCAGTACCTTGAAGAAGCCATATTAGAGAGAGGAAAAATAAAGAAAAATTATTAAATTTTGAGGGAAAAGAGTGTTTGTCTCTATTTCTTGAAACAAAAACATTATAATACCTAATTTAATTAAAAATATATATATTGGGATTGTCCAAAATTCCAAATTTGATAAATTCCCAAAAATTATTATTAGTAGTTTAGTACCATAATTTAATTATCCATTTCTAAAAAAAAAGAAAAATGACCTTTCCCTTTTCAACACCCAAACCATAAAACGCGGTCCAAAAAATCCCCAATATAATCCTTCAATTAGGGTTTCACAATTCGCCAATTCAATTGATACCGTTCTTTCTTCTTTATATCCAACTAAATACTAATTTAATGTGAGATAATGCGCGCTACGAGGGATTGTCAAAATTCATCGGCAGCGGCTACGTATTTTACGAACATCGGCCGTTCAATTTTGAGTCTCGGGCGTGATCAGGTCCATTCAATTGAAGCGATGCAACACCACGACAGCTCCGGCGAGTCTGACCTGGAATCGTTCCAAAAAAGAATCGGCGATCGGTTCCTCGACTTGTCGTCGGGATCCGACGAGCTGTTGTCACTCTCGTGGGTGCAGAAGCTTCTCCAGACGTTTCTGGTTTCCCAAGATGAGTTTCGTCAAATTTTATTTAAAAATAAATCGCAGCTGCATAAGTCGCCGATGGATCGGATGATTGCTGAGTATTTTGAACGGAGCGTGAAAGCTCTTGATGTTTGTAATGCCATTCGTGATGGGATAGAACAGATCAGACAGTGGCAGAAACTGATTGAGATTGTGCTTATTGCTTTGGATAATAAGAAGTTGATTGGTGAAGGGAATTTTCGCCGCGCCAAAAAGGCGATGATTGATTTGGCGATTAGTATGTTAGATGAAAAGGATTCCGGTTCAGCTTTGGCTTACCGGAACCGTTCATTTGGGAGGAACAATGTGAAAGATAATCTTCATAAGTCATTGGGTCATTTTCGATCGTTATCTTGGAGTGTTTCAAGGTCTTGGTCAGCTGCTAAGCAGCTGCAGGCGATTGGGAATAATTTGTGCGCTCCGAGGAGCCATGAAATTACGGCGACAAATGGGCTTGCAAATTTAGTTTTTAGTATGAGTTGGGTTTTGTTGTTTGTAATGTGGGCTCTTGTGGCTGCAATCCCATGTCAGGAACGCGGTTTGCAGGTGCATTTCTCGATGTCTAGGCAGTTATCATGGGCAGCGCCAATGTTGGTATTGCAGGAGAGAATTGTGGAGGAGTCGAAGAAAAGAGAAAGGAGGAATGCTTGTGGGTTGTTGAAGGAGATTTATCAGATTGAGAAAGGTACGAGGTTGATGAATGATTTGTTGGATTCGGTTCAGTTTCCGATAACAGAGGAGAAGGAAGAGGAGGTGAGACAGAGAGTGCAGGAATTGTCCTTGGTTTTTGAAACAATAAAGGAGGGATTGGATCCGTTGGAGAGAAAAGTGAGGGAGGTCTTTCATAAGATTGTGCATAGCCGAACTGAGGGGCTTGATAGTTTGGGAAAGGGGAATGGTCCTGATTAGTTTTGATTTGGAAATTGATTGTAGGTATTTATTGTGAAAGCGTTTTGATTTTATCTTCAGGGAATGCCAGGATGATGATGCTGTAATTGAAGCTGGCACTGAAAATAAAAAACAAAACGAATGCTTTTGTATTTATAAGCATATATAGTGTAAAGAAAGTAGGGTATGGAATCCATGGTACTGATGTCCATCTTTTGTGTTTATATTGTATAATCATGTTTCTTAGTAAATTTCATCTTGGTTTTTTAGTTGAGTTTGTGTTCATAATTTTGTCCATTTTTTTTTACCCAAATACATACTCTTTTTTGTTGGAAAGAGCATCACATTTTGGTTTTTAATGCAATTAATCTTTCTAAGGAAGATGATATTGGCAAATATATTCTCTCTGTCTTTCGTTCTTTTTCAGAATTTTAGTTACCTTTTGTGGAAAGAATAATAAAAACAATTTAATTGGACATTTTCCTTGGACTTCAAACATTCTGATTTTTTACTAATAAGGGTAAATGAGCCATTTTAATTATTAGGGTTTAAATATAAATAAGAATGATTTGTTTGTTTTGATTATACTATTATATTGTTGAATTTGGGAATTAGAATTGGAGAGGAAACCCTAGAGAGGCTGCAAACTCCTTTATGTTGTGCAGGGGCTGGTGAATCCTGTGTCACCTTCAACTATCATTGTTATTGTCTCAGTTTAATTTTTCATGAATAAAAGTACAATTCAACTTGTGATTTTAAGAGTTTTGTTGTGTGATTGCTAAGTAATTTGGAGGTTCTCATCAATTGGTATTAGAGCAATAGTTCATTGGATCTGTGATTATTACTGTTTGTTGAGAGAATGAGAGGAAATTAGAGGAGAAAAAAAAAGAAAATCAAAAGATAAATCAGAGAATCAAAAAAAAAAAAAAAAACCCTAACTGCCGCCACCCACCACCGTCTTCCACAGCCACCCTCGTCGTCGACCGTGACCACAAACAAACTCAGAAGACGCCGACAACCAGACCCATACCGTCGCCGACTCTAAACCACCAAGAACCACCGCTCCCTCCACCACGTCGCCACTTGCAGTCGCGTCTCAGGCTGTCATTATCGTCGAATATCATCACCATGAGGCTCAGCTCGAGCCGACGACCACAAACACCCAGCCATCATCGCCGATTGATGCTTGGAACGCCTGAATCAACAGCAACAGATCATCAGCAATAGATCGTCGATCCTTCATATACGGTGGGATTCTAAAGCTGCCACCATGAGCTCTTCCAAATACGACCCTCTTTGACCCATTTTCGACCACAGACGCCGGTCATATGATATTTTCAGTTTAGCCCTTGAACTTTCACTTTTTGCAATCTGATTCATTCATATTTGTCCCAACTTCATCCTATTATAATTTAACTCTAATTTATTTATTTTTCGTTAGTATTTTACTCCTCTTTTGCTTTTTTAAATTTTATAAAAATGATGATGAGTTGTATATGGATTTCTTCTGAATTGGTTTATATACGGGAATATGGTTCTCTCTATGATTATATTGACATGTTTGATTGTTTGGTGAGCTTAGTGTCATACATATTCAAATACCATTTGCCTGAAATCTGCATTAATGGATTACAATATGAGTTGCAATGTAAGGTTTGTAACGACTTAAAGTACTTAGGGGTGATTAATCTTGAAGGGGTTAAAAATTAGCCTTGGAAGCAGAAAAAAAACTAGCAAAATTAGACAGAGTGGCGGAAATCAGAAGGCGGAAAATAATTGGTTCACGCGAGTCTGAAAGATCCCGAGCCAGTAATGGATCCACGTACCAGTCAAACGTTGGAGGATTGAATAGAGTTGAGAAAGATCTTTGGAAACGGTTTGATTCAATGTTGGAGAAGATGCGAGAGATGATAAAAGGATCAAAAACTAACTCTGATATTCACATTGATGACACTTCATCACTTCAAGAGGCAAGTACCGGTTTGACACCCTTTATGGAGAGCAATAGGAAAAAATCTAAGAACCTTTCAAACGGCCGACCAAAAAAATTCAAGCAATTTTTTGAGGTTGAATTTCAATTTCGGTGAGATAAGGGCATTTATTTTAGATGTGATGAAAGATTTCATCTGAACCATGTGTTTCAAATTAAGAAAGTTAAATCGGTTGATGATGACACATATTTAGTTCCCATGGAAGAAAGTAATGCAACGACATTGGAGAGGATTCTTACATTGCCTTGTGTTCCTGGGGAAAGCGTTTTCCTTTTGAGCGGTGTAGTGGTATGGGTATATAGGGGAATAATTGTCAAGTTTATCTTTAATAGATGAGGCTTTATAGAGGATTTTGTAATAAATTGGCATGTTGATATTGAAGGTTCTAGACAAATAGAGGATTAGCCATTGTCTATATCAGTTGAGGTTGTTGTGAAGTTAAGCCTTGAGGAGGTATATGCTGCTATTCGGAAAGGTGTTTTGCTATTCTTGGTGTTGATATTTGATCTTGGGGGTCTCGTGGGTTGAATTTGGGTATCTTTCACCTTGAGGACAATGTGTTTTATTCGAGGGGAGTAATGATAGGATTGGGTAATTAAGATAATTGTTGGGGGTATTTGGGCCATTTCAGAGCTTGAGTTTTAGTATATAAACAAATGTTAGTTTCATAGGAGAGGACAATAGATTTTTGTGCTAAGTCTTTGGTGAAAAGTGGAGGTGCCAGTTCCCTCGAATGATTGGCAATTAGTTGAATGCAAATGAGGCTTCACCTCTGTTGTATTCTTCATATCCTTTTTACCTCGTCGTTTTGCTTTCTTGTTTTATGTAAGCCAAGTCTGTGCCATGGCATATTTCTTTAGTAGAATTAATATTGTTACCCGAAACATCAGTAATATTTAATAGTATTCTAAAAATATTTAGTACGAAGAGTTTACTTTCTTCTTATATCGAGTTACGTAATATCATACAAATATTATCAAATTGAGCATATCGATTAATCCTTCACCAGAGCTTGAGGCTATTTCGATTGTGAGCCACATCTGCCATATACACACGCAACATGGGCCTCATCATACTACAATGGCCAGTCTTAAACATTCCAAAACCATTTAATTTTGCAGTTCAAATTCACAAGCAGTTATGTTGTTTACTCTGACTCAATCTCATTCCAAGAGCAAAAAATATTGCATCTCGAATGGATATTATGCATGAAGAATAAATATTTTCAATTGTTTGGCTTAGTTACTATTCTTTAACTAGAATGATACATTTCTATTACATTTGAATTCATGCTGTTGGAAAGCTTTATGCCTTTACCTATATATAGGATCTTTACTAGATAAAATTTAGGCCTAATTTGGAAAGCATGCCTAAGATGAGTATAGCTATAGTTGATATACGTTGTAAATTTGGATTTTCTTCTAGGATAGTGTTGTGATTCTCTAATCACTATAGAGTGTTTTTGAGGAAAAACCGATTCTATTACTTACAAGAATAAAAATTACAAGTATTGAAACTCTTTTAAAAAAACCTCACTTCTACACACTCTCTAAGCTTTCTCTCTTGAAGCTTAATATTTTTGGGGTGATTTGAGCTCTCAAATGATCTCCCAATTTATAGCCAAATACAAGGCTCAAATGTCAACAAATGAATAGTAATTCACCTGAAGTTATCTTGGAATCTTGTACCATTTTCAAAAGTTATAACACCATTTTCAAGCTCCACCTAAAGTGCATTGGAGGCTAGCAATGGTGGTGCATGAACGATGATGATGAGCTGGATATTACAATTCACCCCCTCCAGCTGCATCCAAAATGATTTTCATCAGACAACTATCCTGGCTATGTCTCTGCACAGCTCTAGCTTGTCCGGATTGACCACCTTTGTTGATATGTCGGCTGTGTCTCCGCACAACACACTTCACTGTGTCTCTGTACAATACTCTTATGATGGGTCTCTACACAGCATATTTCTGCTGCCATGTTTCTTTACCCATTTGTTCCTCAGTGCCTTCTTGCCTTGTGAGAAACTCTCTGGCTCTCCTTCATCAGTAAGCAGAATATATTTGGATCCCGGATATCTGGTTGATGAAATCTTGCCTTGCTCATATCTTCTTGTCCGAGGTCTACTGGTTTCAAGGGGTATGTCATCATCCAACTATGTGGATAATTCTGTAGCATCTAGTGGAGCGGATTGCGGCTCCCCCTTCTCAACACTCACTTCTGTAGTTTTCGATGAAGCGGGTTGTGTCTCCCCCTACTCGACATCCTCATTTGCCTCCTCTAGTACTGCTTCTGGAATTTCATCGTGCACCTTATCTGTGGTCAATTATGCTGGTACTGGATCTGGATTTCTGTCGACACTGGAATTGGAAGACATCTTGGGTCTTTCAATGTCTTCAATTGTCTGGTCTTCAAGAAACTATACATCCTGACTTATGATGACCATCTTTGCCTTCGGATCCCATAGTATGTATCTAAATTCTTTATATATATAGCTTATGAATATACATGGAGTAGTCCTTGCATCGAGCTTCTGCCTGAGCTCTTTGGATACATGTGCAACGACTAAACAGTCGAATGCTCTAAGGTAAGAGTAAGAGGGATTCTTACTATACCACACTTTCTCCAGAATTTCAGAATTCAACGGTACAGATGGTGATCTGTTGATCAGGTAGCATGCGGTACGAACAACTTCTCCCCAGAATGGCTTTGGCAGCTTAGCCATACTGATCATGCTTCTGAATTTCTCTATAATGGTGTAGTTCATTCTTACAACTATACCATTATGTTGTGGGGTGCATGGAACATTTTTCTCATGTCGAATGTTGTGTCTCTTGTAGTATGCATCGAACTCCCTGGAACTGTACTCGTTTTCATCGTCTGTGCGGAGGCATTTCAACTTCTTCCCTGTTTCAAGTTCTACTATGGCATGAAACAATTTGAATTGATCTAGGACATGATCCTTTGTCTTCAGGAAATACACCCAGATTTTCCGAGAAACATCATCAATGAAAGTCATGAAATACTTGTTACCACCCAGTGAATCAACCTCCAATGGACCACAAACATCATAGTGCACCAGACTGAGTAACTCTGATCTTCTCGTAGAAGAGAATTTAAATGAGATTCTGTGTTGATTACCAAACAAATAATGGTTGCAAGGACCTAGTACAACATCTTTGGTAAGATCCTTCTTGGTCAGGGTAGACAACCATTTCTCACTCATGTGACCGAGTTTCTGGTTCCATAAATTTTGAGAAACCTTTTTTTCAGTTACATTGAGGCTGTCTGTACAAATCTTCACATGAGTCTTATATAGTGTGCCGCAAACATGTTCTCGGGCGACAACCATGATACCTTTTGTCATTATCCATGTGTCATTTCTGAAGTGACTTTCATAGCATTGTTTTTCAAGAGTTATCCCCGAGAGTACATTCAGTCAAAGTTCTGGAACATGCATGACATCCTTCAAGGTTAATATACACATGATATGTGTCCGCAACTGAATATCACTCATTCCTATTATCCCAGAGGAATTGATATTTCTCATCTTCACTGAACCAAAGTCTCTTGCTTTGTAGGTTGTGAAGAAATCTCTGTGAGGAGTGACGTGGTAGGATGTTGCAGTATCTACCACCCACTCAATATCTTGGGTTGTGTTGTGAAGACATGGTTCTTCCTGCATGGAGCATATAGCTACATCTGCTTAGACAATAACTAGTGTCTCTCCTTCGTTATTCTTCGGCTGGTGATTGCCTTGGCCATACTCTCGTTGCAGTTTTTGATAATTGTTCTTTAAGTGGCCTTTTATACCACAATGGTAGCACTTATAGGTAGGCTTCCTTCAATCTGAGGATCTACCTCTGGTTGTGCTTATGCCTCCCCCTCTTTCTCTTCCTCGATGTCTTCCTTGAGTCTCTGTGACGAAGACTTCTATCTGTTATGAGCCAACATCTTTTCTCCTTGACTCTTCATTCGACAGGGCATATTTTACCATAGGCACGGTAAATTTGCCTCCTGGAGCCGAATTGCTGAGAGTAACTACCAATGTCTACCAGCTATCATGGAGAGAACTAAGTAGTAGGAGAGCTTGTACTTCACCTCTCAGTTGCATGTTTACTGCAGATAGCTGATTCACCAGGCTCTGGAACTCATTGGTATATTCTGCAACGGAAGTTCCACTCTGTAGCTTCAAATTCACCAACTGCCTCATTAATAGGGCTTTATTCCGAGTTGTCTTGGCCTGAAATATGTCTTACAGTTTTATCCATATTTCGTAAGTATTTGTATCATGTGTTACGTGGTGGAAGACACTGTGGCCGATCAACTGCCTAATCTGACCCAGAGTTTTATTGTTGAGTTTATTTCAGTTACTCTCTTTGACAGAATCTGGTCTCACTCTTTTCACCTCGATCATATCGAATAGATCTTTGCAGTGTAAATAATCTATCATCTGAGGTCTCCAGAGGGAGTAATTGACTATTGTCAGCTTGATCATGGCACCAGAAGAGTAATCTTCCATTTCCATTTTCAATTTTAAAGTTTAAAATGAAAATAGGATAAAATCAGTGCTGATTTTCACAAATCAGAGGTCACTGTTGCATCCAGAACGGTCGAAAATGATAGATTAAACACTTCGTTGGTTTAAATCCGACTCAGTGACCGATTTATAAATTTCTAAAAACTTCTGGGGCTAAAATATAAATTTCAAAGACTTCAGGGGGTTCAGTGAAATTTATCAAGGTTGCTGACGTGACTGACACATGGCTGCTGATGTGGCAGTGATGTGTCAGCTGACTCAGCGATGATGTGGATGCTAACTCGGCGATGACTTGTGCTGACATGTCGCTGACGTGGATTACACGTCAGCGTCTTCAATCTTGGTCTGGCGCGTGAGGTGCGTGCTGCGTGTGACGGCACGTGGATTGTCGCTTGGTTGGCGCGTGCGGGCTCACTGGACCTCCATTCAATCGCCAAAAATACCATTATGCTCGTCTCGACGTGAACAAGCTGATGGTATGCTCAAAACTGATTTTTGACAATTTTCCTAAAACCTGAATTTTCCGAACCGAGTTCAGTTCTTCGGTTTTACGACCCCAATGTATAACCAAATCTCTGATACCACTTGTTGTGATTCTCTGATCACTATAAAGTATTTTTGAGGAAAAACCGATTCTATTACTTATAATAATATAAATTACAAGTATTGAAACTCTTTACAAAAAACCTCACTTTTACACACTCTCTAAGCTTTTTCTCTTGAAGCTTAATATTTTTGGGGTGATTTGAGCTCTCAAATGAGCTCCCAATTTATAGCTAAATACAAGGCTCAAAATCAACAAATGAATAGTGATTCACCTAAAGTTATCTTGAAATCTTGCACCATTTTCAAAAGTTGTAACACCATTTTCAAGCTCCACCTAAAGTGCATTGGAGGCTAGCAATGGTGGTGCATGAATGGTGATGATGAGCTGGATATTACAGATAGATGATTGGCAAGGCTGGTCTTACACACTTATGTAGATAGCACCAGAAAATGCTTGGGTATGTTTACTTAATTGTAGGCTAGCTCTATTATAAGATTATGCCATCGGTGATCGTTTCATAGTCATCACATTTTACATATGTACTTGTTCAAGTGTTTGCCACAAATCTCAGTTATTACTGTAAATGCCAGAAGTTTCATTTGCATGTCTGCATGGTGATTTATCTACAGTCTCAAGAAAAAGCTTGTAAAATCTCTACTTAACTAATTTTTTTGTAGGGTACCATTTAGTTGTTATCCTCATTTATGATAATCAAGAACAATTTACAACATATCGACTATAAAGTTTCTTAATGAAGTGAAGAAGACTGCCAACTGTAAACAAATAAAAATTGAACAATTCATGAGGAAAAATACTTCACAATTTTGTTAGGCTTTTCTTATTTTAGTTCAGATTTGTTTTAATTGGATTTTTTATTTTAGTTATTTTCTTATTTATGTCTTGTTGTTATTTATGGTATTTTAATGTAATTAGGGTTAGAGATTATTTACCTTGTTTAAGTAGGATTCCAATTAGTCTACAAGTTGTAATTTCATTAGTTTGAAAGACTGCAATTCATAATATATCTATGAGTTTTTCTCTTTGAGATGTTTATTTGAAATCTCTCATTTTTTGGTGTATAGTAATTTTCTCATTATAGAATCGACTGATTTTAAAACATAAACTAACCTACTTGATTTTAGAGAGTAATCTAGCCTCTTCAAAGACGTTTCTTGTTATATGACGTGTCGTTTAGATTAGAACAACATCTAATCTCATTGGTAAACATTAAATGCTGATTTCTACTTTCTTTATGCTTCTTCTTACCTGGCTGTGCCATATTGTATTGTTACCATGGAGTCCAAATCTTATGTCCCATCAATTATGTTCCACTTCGTGCTCCGCCAATCAAATTTGGACAACTAATATCTCTCATTAAATTAGAGAACTCTGACTCTCATTTAACGAGAGAACTCTGACTCTCATTTAATTAGAGATATTAATTGTCCAAATTTGATTGGTGGAGCACGAAGTGGAGCACAATTGATGGGACAGAAGATTTGGACTCGTTGCCATGGTATAGTGTACGGTTTATCAAATAACTTTTACTTATTTACTTATTAATAGCACGTTCATGTCAATTACTGCCTCATTTTTATAATTTAGCACAAAATATTTTCTTATCATGAACTTCTAATCAGAGAGAACTGGTGTGGATGAACTTGCTATCGATTTCCTTAGACACGAAAAGAGCACCAGAGGGATCTCTGGTGATCTGAAGATCAGTCATGGAAGTCACATCATCATCTTTTGTACGGGTGAGCTTCAATCCCAATTCAAACTCCATGGCTGCTGGGGCTTTTTTTCTTGATTTTTAATGATTATGTTCAGAAAAATAAATGGAGAAACATAACTAATACAATTATAGAAACATTGTGGTGCAAGGCTTTGACAATTTGTTATTAACCCCAATGGATTGCCTCACCGGTAAAGGTCTTGAGTTTGAGTGGTTTGCTCACTCTCACGTTCAAGATTCGAATCTCACTAGGTGCATTTCCTTGGGGCTATGCTCTATATGGGTGTGCATCGGTCGGTTCGGTCGGTTAATTCTTGATTTTTTAACCGAACCGAAATTATTTGGTTAAGTAAATGTTCAACTGATTTAACCATATGATGACACATAATCATTAACCAACTTATCCATTATTTTTCGATCGGTTTTGGTTAATTCGGTTATTAACCAGTCCAGAATCTCCACAAATAACAATCCACAATAACACATTAATACAAATTTAAATTCATCAAAAAGTAGTCTACAGCTACACTCAGTAGAGGCATAAAGTAAAAAATTTAATTTCATTTTAATTAAAAATATATCTAAAGTCAAATTATGGTTTGTAATCGCTTAATTGGTCGGTTCAGTTATACAAATCTCATAATCTTAACTGAACCGAAAAACCGAAACATTTATAAAACTTATCCGAAAAAACCGATTTAATCACAATAACCGAACCATTATAAAAAATTTGGTCGAAGCGGTTCAGTTAATCGGTTAAAACCGATTAATGCACACTCATAAAGCTCCATAGTGTAAAAAGCCAGTGACTTATCATGATATGTGCTGGGAAATTTCTGAGACCACGGGGCCATGTCTCGGGAATTAACTGAGGCATGCCTAAGCTAGTCCAGACACCTCGTCTATCCAAAAAAAAAAAATTGCGATGTGATTGCATTTTTATTGGTGTGTCCATTAGAGTAAAACATATATTGATTGATTCATAATATAAAATTTGATGTGATTTGAAAATCGAGAAAGACCTCTATCTCTCAGAGATGATGTATCTGGTTATTCCTGGGACCCATTAGGCTCACTGGCTCTGAGATTCTCGAGATCTAATATTATTTTTTATATATATAGGAGTCATTGACTATAATATAATATTATAATATAAAAAATTTGAAGTCATTATCCATTAATTATTTAGGAACTATAATAAATAAAATCCGAAAAATATAGGTGGACGTCTCACCCCTATTAGCTAGGGGTGATCACGATTTCGGGTCAAACTGTAACCACACCCCAACCGTACCGGCCCAAACCGCACCGCGCGGTTTGAAAAAAAAATTAAAAATGATTCCGGGTCAATCTGAACTGAACCGCAAATTTCGGGTCGGTGTGCGGTTTTGACCCAACCGCGACCCGAACCGCCCAAAACCATAAATTTTGACTCAAACCGCGACCCGAACCGCCTAAACCGCCGACCCGCATTCAAATTAGATTATTTTTTATATTTTTCTTCTTCTTTAACCATGAAATTTAAGATATTTAATGATCATATGACAATATGCAATGTATAAATGAAAATTATGTATTTTTTCTCTTTAATTATTATGTGAAAACACACAAAATAATTTCTCAAACCGCCAGCCCGCGCGGTTTGAAGTGGAAAACAAAAAAACCGACCCGAAACGCACTGCGAACAAGTTACTATGCCCTGTTCCGCAAAATGATCGAGGAGGAACGCTGAGGTAGTGCACTTTTTCCTTGACGGAAAGTAGCGGCATTTTGTTGATACTAAAATATGAAATTGATACTGAGGTACAAGTGAGGCTCCAAAAATGTTTCCGCGGGGGGCATTCTCCAGTTCTCTTTAGGAAGACAACAGTCAAACTTGACCAGGCGGAACTAAGATTTTGGTCTAAAATAAAATTTAATTTAAATTTTACTAATATCTTTACGTGAAATTGCACAGTATAGGAATGAAATTGTAATCATATAGAGAGAGAGAGAGAAAAGATTCAAATATTTAAGTGGTTGGGTAAATTTTATTATTGTATAATTGTAAATTTTATTATATAAGATTAAGTATCTTCATTGCATGGGCAAATTAAGTGGGAAATGATTCTAAAGCAAGTGCCAGAATAGAAAAAGAACATCACCACTGACTCACCATTAACATCATATAATTATAATCATCACATTTAAAGCTACTTTAACTCTCTAATTACCACAGTACTTTTTTTGTTTTTGGGGTCATATTCTACTTAATATAATAAATAAAATATTTTTCTACTTTTTACACAAACAACGAGCGTGGCCTCCATTAATTTCTCTCTCGAGCCGAGTCCCAGCTTCTTTTTTTTAGAGCATCTGGAAAATTGCAGAAAACAGGAAGACCAATATTTGACTTGCTAGTAGCCCTACCTCCACCTTCATTTCCACCCAACAAATCAACACAACATTAAAATCATTTCACTATAAATTTATATGTGCATGGCTAAATGTATCAAAATTTTTAATAGGAAACTTTTAATAAAATATTTTAGGGAAATTATCAACACCCGCTACCTGGTTCACATGGCTTGAAGCGGGTAGAGGCCGTATAGTTGCAGAATCAACTTCACCGGTAGGTAGAGGAACGGCAGGGTTACTGTTAATAAACGGAATGCCGCCACCTATTTCCGTCACCGTCACCGGAGAAGTAGCAGCACTCATGGGTGAAGGGCTTGGGGAAGAAGAAGCCGCTTGCCGTGGACGGAAAGGCCAGGGATATGCCGGTGAAGATGAAACAACGGCTCCTGAAGCCGGTGTTGGAGCAGACATCATCGGAGGTTTTGCCGGCGAAGGGCTTGGCGATGGAATTAAAGAGACGGCAGAGACTTTTATGGAGAGCCGGCTTTGTGAGTCGCTTTTGCATGTTTTGAAAGAGCCGTTGTTGAATGTGAAGTAGAAAAATCCAGGGCGTGATGGGTGCCACTAATTAAATATTTTGAATGCATTATCAGAAATTAAAAAATGTTAGTAACAATTTTCAAATTACCCATTCAGAGAAATATGTTTTCAAATCTTGAAGAGCCGTGAAATTCTGTTTAATTATTTTTCATAAACAGTAACATTAGATTTTGATCCCCTTTTTTTTTTTAAATCAGAAACAAGATTGTAAGCTAGTAGCTAGTTACCTTATAGGAGGTGGAGTTGGGCTTGGTGAGAAGAGAAGCTTGAGTGAAATTGCAAAGATTGAAAGCATTCTTGTTCTTGAAAATGTAGAGGTTGTAGTTATACTTGTGTTTGAAAACTGATAAAAAAAAAAAAAAAAAGGTTAAAAACAATGCATGTTAATTAGTGTAATTGCCTAATTGGTATAGCTAATAATATTTTGTTTTTTAAAAAAAATTATTATTTTGAGATTACTTACTGATTGTGTCTCCTAGATGAACATTAGGGTTCTTCCATTCTGAGACTCCATCAACAAAAATTGTTGAAGACACAGCTTGTAACAGTGAGAAGAGAAAGAAAATTAAAAAGATTATAAGCATGGATGAAAGGTTAAGCTTCATGGACTCAAATAATGCCTAATGAAGTGGAAAGATGAAGAGGGATTGATTAAATTGGTAGGGTTTTAGCTTTTTGAGCATTTAATTTTGGAGCTTTGGTAAAGCTTTAAAAGAGAGAGAGATGGGATTTTGAAAAATGTGCATGTTAGTTTTTGTTTTTAAGGGAGGCTGTGTAAATTGTCAGATTTTGTTCCAATGGCAATGGAGGACAGACAATGGATGTGAGAGATTGTGTTGTGTGTGATTTTATTTATTTAAAACAGTAAAGGTGGAATGATTTTGTGTGATTTTATTTATTTAAAACAGTAAAGGTGGAATGATTTTGTTTAGAATCTTTTTCTTTTTTTAAATATATGAAGGGAATTGAGTTAATATTTACAATGATAAAAAAAAATAATAATAATTTGATAAAAGATGATGGGGATATTATTCTTAAATGATTAGCTAGTACTTTGTGATTAACACTCTGCAGTCTTTATTTACATTAATTTTCAATTTAAATTAGCTGGTTTTTTTTTCCAATCTAGTGAGGTAGATGTGGATGTGGGGAATATATGTACTAAATTCATCCACATTCATAAAATATCAAACATATATTGTTATCTGAAGGATTTTTAGCGAAATTCATCCACATTCATAAAATAAATAAAAAATCAAATCTATTCATTATCTATTGCGGATTTTACTTATCATTATTGAATACACGAACACTCAAAAAATAAAATATCAAAACATGTATTGTTATCTGAAGGATTTTTAGCGGGTTCTTAAATTTCAAATACTTAAATCAATAAAATACAATTGATCGAATTTAACAATAAAAATTATAGATTCAAACATATGTTTTTAAACACAATCGAACTTAAATTCAAATTTGCTTACTGTTCTTCAAATTCTACCAAATACCCAATTCAAAAAAATTAAAAATAGACTATTTAATACGGCACATGCATATAATTCAATATCAGCTTTTAGTAATCACATTGACAACAAAACCCAAATGATATATTTTAACTTATACATCTTCATATATGTAAATAAAAAATTAAAACATACCTGAAGAGTAAAATGATAGTACTGTCACTGAGAATGAATTTGCTTTTTATAGTGAAGAGTATTAATAAATTATAATTAGGTTTTCACGGCTTTTATAGTTGATATAAATTAAGTTTTCTCAAATTAATTATTTTACTCCTCAATAAATATTATAAAAATAAATAAATAAAAGACATACTAAATTATACCCACATTGGATGAGCACTAGTGAATTTGTGGATTTACGGGTGAAATGGCCTGGAATATTATTTTGCTTTCTTTGATGAAATCTTTTAACTTTTTAATTTAGTTCTTTAGTTTCTTTATCACTTTGTATGCTTATACTTCTTTATTTTGATTTTTTTTTAGGGAATTAATACAGTCTCAATTTTATTTCTTCAGGAGATTAAAAAAAAAAAAAAATTTGTGGTATTGAAACCAGAAATTTGTCTATAATAAAAAATATTCACTAAGAGACTTAGTAAAAAAAATTGCAAAAGCATTTGAATGATCATCCATATTAATTAATTATTTTAACTACAACTTTTACCCAAAAAATTAGAATTTCTCCTATAACTCCGGTTGCGGCTAAATAATTTAGTATTGCGATAGTCAAATGAATAATACACACATCATAATAAAAAAGTATAACATATTGATACAATTATCATGAATTTGTATCTCCCTGATCCAGAGTTCTTTTGAAAATGATTGCAAAATTAAATTAGATCTTGCAGCTTTTTGGGATGGAATAATATTATTGATCGCGATTTTATATAGCAAGCAGGTAGTGCATGTATCGCACGAGTAATATAAAAAAATTGATCTCACATATAATTATTATTATTGTCTAATATTAATATTTTATCAATCCTAACATTATTTAGACTAGTGTTTATGATTATATGATTATTAATTAAGGAAAGTAAAGTAAAAGGAAAGCAAACAATAAACACGAGAAAATATCAAAATAAGAAAAATCTAAGATCACAACTTTCCCACAATATTCCCTTAAATTAATCTCATATATTTATAATTGATCAATTATGATGAATTATTAACCTAGAACACGAAGTTATCTACAAGCTTCTTCTGATAGTCAGTTTGAAACATCTAACTTAATTTAATTACCTATATTCCTATTATAATTAAGTAAAATTAAACTCATTAAGAACATGTTCTATATTGGCTACGCATATCTTGTAAATATATTTTGATATCCTGCACGAAAATCTATTTATTATGAACTATGATCATGCGTTATCAAAATGATTAGAACATATATCATTTATTGATTAGACGATGTTATCGGAACCACCTATACATAATGTTAAAGAAAATGGACCCTCGAGCACGGCTTTAATACAAACACAGGGCTCGATACTCAATGGGAACAGCTTTGGTACAAATTGCAACTTTCGAAGTGGGCCAATTTCCTGAGCAAAATGTAAAAGACAAGTACTAAAACACAAAGGAATGGTAACAAAAGTGCTTCCGAAAAGCAACCATGAAAACGATTTAATATTTGAAAAAGAAGAAGAAGAAGAAAGAGTGAAGTGAATAAAACGATAATCTTTCATTTTGAATAACAGCAGATTCAAGTTGATTCTTGGCAATCACCAATGGCAAAAATGATAAGTGTGGTTTATACCCGCTTATTTCTGCATTTGTAACTTACTATTTTGTTAGTTTCCATATCATTTAATGTCTTTTGTAGTTTATTTTATATCTTATTTGTAGGAAGCATTGATACATGGATCTTGAGACATTTATACGTGTTTGGGGACCATACGGATGCATCGGACACGCACGGGAGCATCGGAAGTAAGACGCAGCACTAGTGAAGGAAATCATCACTGGCGCTGCGGCGCCCAAAGTCTTAGCGACGCGGCGCCTGAAGGCGTCCCATACAAAATCCAAGGACTTTAGCGCCGCGGCACCTGCAAGCCTCACGATCCCATACATATTTCCGAGAGAATGGCGCCGCGGCGCCAATTGACCAGGTGTCGCGGCGCTGCGGAACACGCACGTGCTCCAGAAACATAAATTTAAGGTTTTTAAGATACCCAACGACTCCAAGGCTCCATTATAAATACATTAGTTCGTCCAAGACTCAAGGAGGATGCTAATACACAGTACAAAATACATATTTTAGAGAGATCCAAGGAGGAAGATTGAAGAGTAACAATAGGAGACAAAAGCAGTGACGTCCGAAGAGGAAGAGATTCAATTCGGATTTTATCTTCTTATTTCTTTCTTAGAACTCTAATGATTTCCATTAGATTCATGACTTGTTTATCATTGTTTTTATATTAGTCATGAACTAA